>DVZL01008807.1:0-10076 GCA_018236625.1 Lasaia peninsularis | reverse complement strand
CCATTACCGTCGGGCGCCGGTATTGTTTTCAAGAGTACGAAATGTCATTAATCCGAACGCCGTTTCAAGATTTCAATAAAATCGAGCGTCGAGAGTAAGGCCACAGATGACGAGCCTTTAGATACATTGTTACAAATCATAAATGTGTATTTAAATGCCGGGAGCCTAGTTGGCCTCATATTACGCGCTTCGAACTCCGATTTCGGTAATTCAGGTTGGAACCTCACTGGAAAAAGGACTCACCCTAGTGGTGATCGTTTCGATTAACTTCCACCTTTTCACCAACACTTCACAGTTTTCAATATATATTTATATACGATATTAATAATATTCCAGGTGAATCCGGAACCTCAGTCAAACAGGCAATAATGTTAATTACACTGGGACAAGCGCGTCCACACTTATGAGACCTAATATCGCCGGCTAACCGTGGGTCCATATGTACCGCTGTACCCTTTCTTTTTTATTATGGGCGTGACGATATTTATTTATTTAAAGCGATTTATTACCCGTATGTTGTTGAGGTTCCAGCAGATGTCCTTGATGTTGACTTCCCTACGGAAGGTGACCCAGCCGCGGCGGAACCAGCGTCGCTCCGGCAGCGGGTCCGCCAGCGCCACGCGCAGGAACCCGCCGTAGCGCTTGCACATCTGACGCATGTTATGTATGATATTTATTAACAGGAGCCTCACTTTTTAAGTGTGGGACAATCTTTTCAAGTGTCACTCCCATGACTGTCATGATATTGGCAGAATGCGTAACAACGGCAAAGCCAGCAAATTAAGAATAGATAGATAGATAGAAGTGTGTTTTAGTGCTAGCGACCTAGCAAGATGATCTGACAGTAAGAGACAATTGATGTCGTAGATACCGTAGATGAAACTGGCGGGTTACTATTTTATGATCAGAATTTAAGCCACATATGCAAGTCTATTAGCAACCCTATCCAGCCACCATGGAATAAAACAGCAAGCATGAGCATGAGGTTAAAGCTGCAGAAACTGGTAAAATTTTTCGAAAAAACACTTGCGGTATAAACTGTAATAAAATCTATGTGAAGTAAACAAGGTTAATATTTTAATTAACAATATTGCTATATTGTACGATAAGGCTACGTCTAAGTTAATAGTATGAGTAGTCACTTTCCAACCTGGTAACAGATTTTAAAATAATAAGAACCAATTATTGAATTTTCGATATTAATTACTCTGTTAATTGGTATTTTTTCCAGTTTAATTAAAACATTACATATCTAGGACTCACCGCTTCAACTTCAGCTTTTGTAATGGTGGGTGCTAAATTTCTTAAAAAGATAGATGTGGTTTTATGTAAGGCACGGGATTCTTTCTTCTCCACAATAACACCATCATTAACACTCTCCGCTGTGTTATCTTCAATAGTTTCCTTATCCTTGTTACTCTCTCCATTCTCCACTGCCTTTTCAACGCTGGGTGACTTTGAACCATCTCTTTGTTTTGGAGATTTATCTGGTGTTTTAGATTTTGACTTGGACTTTGATTTGCGTCGGGTAGATGACTCTCCTTCATCCTCAGAGCTGGATGATGATGAACTCGATGATGAACTTGAAGAAGAACCGGGTGGAGCTGTAATGTAGTTGAGGAACCCAATCTTAAAAATTATTGTTTGTTTAGTCTTATTTAAATGTATCTATGCTGAATCAGGGACAAAACTAGTGATAAGATAGCATATATATGTAATATACATACATAGGAATGCATTCAATTTATAATTCGTTGGAATTACTGTTACAAATATATCCTACTATTGTTAATACACAAGTTTGCTGACCCCAAGTGAGAAAAGAAGGTTATGAGAATGATGATTGTTAATACACATATTATGACAGAAGTCCACTCTAGGCGAATTGCTCATTCAAATGAAGCGTACTAATAATTAAATCATATGTAACTTTTAACAATATATATATATTAAATCTACTTACGTGGTTCTTTTTCGGGAGATTTTGTCTCTGGCTCTGTGCCTGGTGCGGAGTTGTAGCGCGAAAACAATTTCGCTTGTTCTTGTAGCTGACGCAAGTGTGGATCAATCTCCATCGTTAGAGGGGCCGTTGGTTTAGGAGAACCATTTTTATCCTTAATGCAATATAGTTATGAAAAATCAGAAATAGATTTACTCAGTACTTAATTCACAATTATTAACTAGAAAGTCTCATTGAAAACTAATTGAAACAAGTAGATTATTTCTTGTTAGAAGAAATACACATCACCTATAGGTGCTAATGGTTATCAAAAGTGGAGCATAAATGTTTTAATTTTAGATATAACTAAGGCAGTGGTCAAACAGGGCTATTTGATGCTACTACCATGTGGTCATGGTCAGGATTAATTACAAAAAAGCAATGGTCACCCCCTGTGATCTACTTCATAGGAAAACCTCTGGCCTATAACCTACATTGCATTGACACAAAAAAAAATTTAAACATATTTGACTATGACAGATAAATAAAATTTATGTTCTTTCTATAGTTTCTAACGTTGGTATCGATATGTCATTATTAAAATTATGATTTAAAAAAACTATATTAGTCAAACTATGTTTGTGTATAAATATTTTTATTAAATATATGTATTTTATATTACTTGAAGATTAAGATTGTGTCGGTTAAATTTACTTATTTCTTACAAATAGTCAAGTTTAATAGTCGTTTTTTCCTCTAACAATCATAGATGCAGTTGAGGTATGCATTACTAAAAATATTATAATAAGTCAATATATTAAAAAATTAGTCAATCCTAACTAATATTATAAATGCGAAAGTAAGTTTGTCGGTTTCGCTTTCACGCCTAAACCACTGAACGGATTTTGATGAAATTTGGTACGAAGATAGAACTAAACTTGGGAAAGGACATAGGCTACTTTTTAACCGACTACATAAAAGTGGATATGTTTTTACGCAATAAGTAAGATGGAAACAATTCTGCCCTTTGAAAGTTATCTGTGGTATTAATATAATCAACGCGGGCGGAAAGCTAGTTTGAAATAAACTGCAAAAGACTTACCTTATCCTTATCCTTCTTTTCCGTGTCCTCCTTTTCTTGTTTTACTTTAACAGCATCAACATCAATTATGACAGGTTTCTCAGCGGTATTTTTATCTAAAACACAATTGATTGGATCACATTGAAATTTCAGTCTTAATATTTTACTGCCCTACTTGGGTCTTTAGAAGATCGCAAGTTGAAATTACAAAAATAATTACCTGGTTTATCATTAGAAACAATTTCAACCGTAGGTGGTTCATCAAGAGCTTTCAAATCTTCTTCGGTGCCACCTTCCAGCTTGATTACTACTGTATCGAGTAATCTAATCAGTTTCTCAGACTTATCTGTGTCAACAGTGACTTTGTCGAGTTCACCATGTTCCAAAAGTTCCAAGAAGACATCAAGGCGATTCTAAAAGTCAAAGAGTAATTAGAAATATTTTTTTGATGAAATATCAAATTGGAAGTGAAATAAAAAATTAATATTTTTGAATTCTGTAGAAGGTTTAGATGTAATTAATGCAAAAACTTGAAATGACTAAGATTATAATTAACATTACCTCAATGGTGTCTATATGCCACTGTTGTCTCTTACAATCAGGAGAGCTTTGAGCAAACTTAGGTTTGGCCTAAATGTATATAAAATACAGACAGCAAAAAAACTGCTGCATATTTGTCAGTCACAATACAGTATTCCCCTAGTAATAAACAACAAAATTGTACCTTTAACGCAGCCAATTGTTCTTCTTTTCGTTTTACTGATTCTTCTGGATGATATTTTATCTTGAACCTAAAAAGTAGAAAGATCCTAATGAATTTAAATATGTTCATATGAAAAAATAAATTCACATACAATGTGCAGACCAATTTCATTGACATTATTGTTTTTCAAAAATAATTAAGGATAAAAAGATAATGTATAATAATAATTTATTATAATTAACTTTTTTTTATATTTTTTAATCAAATTACAAATTTAAATATTCAATAATTATGTCAGGATTAAAATATGTCAAATTATCAATTAGTCTATCTATATAACAGCATTCTTAAATTTTATCAAGAAATTGGTCTTATACAAACCTGTTGTTACATCCTTTGTAATAGCATTGTTGAAGAAACATTACGATAACTAAAATGGTTTATTATATACGTAAAAAAATCTGCTTTCTCACCTGTTCCACACATGATGTGGAATATCATAGCCCTACGCCTAATAAAAACGAAACTTGTAGCATTGCGCGCTACAAGTCAACGCGAAAATAACTAGCTACACAGCATTATACATATGCATTAAAGTTTGAAAATTTCATATTGCTGTCCGATGTTTCCACACGTATACGCTGTAGACTGTAGGGAAAAAATGTTATGTTAAAATTTGCATACGTAAAAGATTCTATACATACCTTACATACATTTTGAAATATTAACTTAAAAAAATAAATGACATAGCCATGCAAAGTATTGTATAGAATCTTTTAGATAACAGCAAATTTAAAACTCAATTTAAAGCATAAAGTTCTCTATTATAACTATTTGCAGATGAAAATATCAATTTAAATTAAAAAGTATCCCTTTTTTATTTTTAATTTAAGCTTTTAGACAAAGACTTATGTGCATAAGCAGAATAAAATAAGTTTGTGTGTAATATTAATCTAAATTCTTACCATTCTTCATCCTTATGTGCAACAAAAAAATCATTAAGCTGTTGTCTTCTAAAATCTAGCTTGTATTCATTGTATTTAGTTATCGCATCATCAACAGTAATTGAATCATCTTGAGCTGCTAGGAAGGCCTTGAAGGACATCATGGTGGCAGGACCATCAGCTGGACCCATGGGAATAACAGCATCCCTAATATCATAATCACTGTACATATAAAAATAAACTTGCAATTAAATTGTTATTATAATAATTTTCATTGCATAAGTGTATGTATAGTTATTTATATTGTTTTATGCATTTGTAGGCTTATCAGCTCTCATTTGAAAATTTAATATACTGAATAGTAATCTGAGTGCATTATTTTAATTATTAATTACAGAATACATTTATTCAAGTTTAAATGTATCAAAAATGTCTCTGTTTTTTTAATTTATTTGCTATGTTTATGACTTATGTGACATAATGCATTGGAATGCTAACCTTGAAATCTTTCAGTTTACACAAATATGAGCAAGAATAGTTATCAATAGGGCAATAGATACCAATCTCTGTGAACTCAAACATTTCATCATGGTCATTCTGTTATTGACAAATAATTCAATTCATTTCATCAAATATGATGTTAGCCTATTGTGTAAAGGAACAAACATAATAAAAAATGTTGCATAAAAAAACTATCAATCCCACTAACCTTGCTGGTACTGGTGGCATTGGTTGTCCATATCCCTGATGTGCAGGATGTGGTCCAAAGTGATCATGTGCCCAGCCATAAGAACCATATGAGTCATGTGGCATTCCACCATATCTTCTGTCTTCCACTGGCCAGTCAGGCCTCACACGTTTGCTTGGAGGACCCTCTCCTCTCACAGGTGAGTAGCCTCTGCTTGCACTAGCTCCCCCACGATATTCTCTATAGTCTGGTCCTGAGCGGCCTCCACGGGATCTAGCCAGGCAAATTAAAAATATTTTTTTTATTCAGTTCGAGTGGAATTTCCGCTAACACTGTATTTATTGCTTATATAATACTTTAAAAAATACTCATAACTTCTATTCCATATCTACTGACTTATTGTTATGTGATTAGCCCATTATTAGAAAAATATAAAGGATTCTCTTTTTTTTTAAATTCCAGTACACATACACCAATTATTGCACTGTCACTTATCTTCAAATTTTGGTATGTCTATTGAATTTTTTTTTTGGCAAATTGATAGTTCAATACATTTAGACTCCATGAAATAACAGATAACAAATAAAACTAGCAAAAACTAATAATACAAAAAATTGTCTGCATACCTAAATTAGGATTTTAGGCAAATACTATCTGCTTATATAATTTAAAAACAAATAGAAGATAAAATACAATAATTAAAAATATACTCGATGACATATAAGAAGGTGCTTTGTATACAATACATGTGATATTTTTTATGTAATATTTTCTTCATTAGCTTTACCTTCCTACTACTGTACTTGATGGTCGTTTTGTTTTCACATTATAATTATGTAATTTAGCTTCAGGATCTTGAGGATGGGATCTGAAAATAAGGAGGGATACGAGACTAGGAAAAGAAAGAAATGAATAAACCAAGGTATATATCAACAAACTGTAAATAAGAATTTTTTGGAAATCCAGAAGTTTCCGGTTTTCTTTATGGTCTTAATTTTTTTTTTATATATTAAAGCTAAATAGAATGACCCACAGCTCACCTGATGGATAGTGATGCTGGAGTCAAAGATGTTAGTGTGCTAAGCCAAGCTAAGCTAAAATAAACCTATTCACCCTTGATTTAAAGGCAGCTAAGTTGAATTTCTCCGGAAACACTGCTTTGGGCAGACAGTTCCAATCTTTAGCGGTGCGCAAGATGAAAGATGAAGCAAACCAAGAATGTTATAATATATATCTATAAGTAAGTTATATAAGTAGTTATAAACATCTTTTAAATGTTTTTTTTTATTGCATTGAAATGCAAACATCAGGCAATTGCTTGATGGCCAACATTCATATCATCGCCAAGCTGAGGCTGAAATCTAAAGCCTTTTACATAAGTATAAAACATCAATACTGTCCAGATGGTGAACAGTTATCATTAAAAATAAACCAAAGAAATGGCCAGAATCTTGTAAATTGTACAACAGTCAATGAATTATTTTAGTCACATAGTCCTTGTTACATGATAAGTTTAGATATAACTTACATAATTATTATACATATAATTATGTAAGTTATATCTGTATACATATATTATATGGATTGCATAGTAATTATTAATAAAAAATTAATAATGTGAGACTAACAAGAAACGAAAAAACCCTGTCTTTAAACTAAATATGAAGACTATAAATCTAAAATAGAAATTTGTGAGATGGCAAAGAATATTTACCTACCAGAATCAAAACTCCCAAAGGTTACAAAATAAATAAAAAACTGGCCAACTGAGAGCCAGACTTGTGCACAAAGAATTCTGCACCATATACATTATCTCTCAGAGCAATAAAACATATTTACATTTACATTTCACACATAAAACTCCATTATAATTAATAATTTTGAAGTGAATATCTAACTACATATTCTCAGAACATACCGAACGACTACTCATTGTCCTTTCTGTGATGTAATTATGGACAGTGACATCTGTTAATTGGGTCAGTTCATTTGGTGTATGAGAGCCCTTTTAAATATTTATTTATTCTATATTTTAGTATTTTTTGTTATTACTGCAACAGAAAAGAACTGCAAGAGAGTGTTTTATGTGACAAGACAGCAAACAGGCATAAGGATCTCCTGTTGGTAAGAGACAACCTTTGCCTATAACCACCATAGATGTTGTAGGTGCATCACTATCCTGTGGTCAGGCCGTTAGACCTTATATGCCAATATCAAACAAACAATCGGTAAATTATTATTATTATTTTCTTTAGACTCTGGTCACGATTACACAAACTTTATACCTATTACATGCCGAATTGAATTGCGACTTACACAGCTATCGCTTGGTTGAACAAATTATTGTCACGTACGTACGAGGTATTACATTGCACATTGTGACTCGTCATCTATGCAGATCTTTACATTTAATCGGGATTATTTAAAAGTGTTATTACGTAAAGATATAAAAAAGCAAACCTTTCCGACCATTCTTCTCGACCCCGACTTCTCTCTTCCCGTCTGTCACTACTTCGGTAACTACTTCCTTCTGCCGTTCCCCTTTCACCACGGAACTTGTCACGTCGCTTCCGATCATACTCATCATCACTATCAGCCATTATTTTTTTCTAATTAATAGGTGTACCCAGCAAATAACTCTAGTAACTAAATAAAAGCTTAGTTTGTTTTGAAAATTGAATAGGTACTTTAAAATGCAAACAAGTTGGCAATTTCACTAAGCTTTAACTTTTGATACTTTCGTCTTTAAAGTAGGTAGGCAAATCATATTTTGTAGGTTGACCAAAAATAAAATAAGAAATATCAGATATTTATTTACAATTCCAAGTGATAAAAATTTCAGGGCTTTAATCAGCTTCCAAAATGGAATAATCTTTTACTTCCGAAAATTAAAAAGCTAAATTTGCAAATTGACCTTAAAACATTTTATGACAAGTGATTATTGATGACAGCAATGCTGCACGCGCGTCGCACGGAATAAGTGTTGCCTTTTGCTGTATTAAAAGTACCTACTAAGGAAAACCGAATGACTAAATTTTTAATATCAGCACTTATTCTTTGGCTTAATTTACATGATAGATGGTTCGGAATGAGTATCGGTTGACAAGGAGACCTACATTGACATTCCACGACTAAATATTAAATACGACTTGCGTATTATTAGTAGGTAGTGTCAAGTCATTGGATCTGGCGTGTAATTAATGTGGAGGAAGCTAGGCAAGCTAAGTAGGTATGGACGGATCATGACACTTGGCACTCGATACTCTCTACCTATCACACAAGGGAGTTGGCATGGAGCTATATTGTATGTCTGACAAAATTACTCCTAACGGAGTTTATGATTTGTATATATTATATGAAGTACCTGTCTCCTTCGTTAAACATCTATTTCGTTCTCATAGGGGCGGCTATGTCACTTCCATAAAGGCGGCTTGTTTTGACTTTGTCAACTTTACAAAATTTGTTTGAGGTTGGCCAATATGAGTGCTAACCTCTACTACATATTATTTTACTCTTTGACAAAAGACGATCATAGCTCTAATCACTGCATAGTATAAAACAAAGCCACTGTCTCTGTCTTTCCTTTTTAATAGATGGAGTGATTAAAGAGGAAGGTTTTTATGTATATAACATCTATAGTATACCTACCCGTGTGAAGCCGGGGCGAGTCGCTAGTAAGAGATATAACAAAAAATGTCAGATTGTTGAAAATATTTATGTGAGTATATTTCTTCAGCATTAAAGACTACACGTTATTTTTTTCGGCCATATCTAAATCACATGCATATTCCCTATTGCCTTTTATGCTTATAAATACATACCTAATATTCGGTGTTCAATACATTTTCATAGCTTTTTCGATAGGTATTATGAAAGATAAAAAAACTCAAAACGTTTCAAAAAATACAACGTAAATAACATAAATAAACAATAATACCTGCAGTTTCAAATTCCTGTGGATATTACGGTAGGTATACCTATTCTTTCTGTCTCAAAATGATATGAAATATGGGATGAGTGCGGTCTTATCATACGAGTTGCCCAGTAAAATGTGGTAGGTGCGCGTTTCTAACTTCCATTTCGGTAGGCCAGTTTCGAATGCCGTAATGTAGTATACCAATGAATTTTTATAACTTTAAAGTACATTCCCTGAGTGCTCTTATAGCGAAGGGAAACATTGTGAGGAAACCCGGGACTTGTGTCTGATATGGCCATAGATTTACTACGTAACACATCATGGAAGAGATATAAATATAAGCCCTATAAAAACTTACATGAAGCTAGTCAAATTTGGGTAGTTAAAATAAATTATCACTAAGTACATACTTATTATAAAACAAAGTCAATTTGTCTGTCCCTATATTTTTATGTATCCTTAAATCTTAATGCTTATAACTACGCAACTGATTTTGGTACGGTTTTATTAAATAGATAGAGTGATTCAAGAGGAACTTTTTATGTAGTATATACCTAACATGTATAATAGGTATTGTATAGGTACCAGTGCAAAACCGGGGCGGTTCGCTAGTTATTCATTAAATTTGTGAATAAAAAAGATGTTACTTTTTCCTATAGGTAAGCGTGATTGATATCTGTCCCTATTAGAAAAACGAAAAATAAAACAATTTCAGTAATTAGATAAATATATTTAAACATTGATCTCGTCATTCATTTTTATATTGATATAGTATTTAAAAGAAAGATAATAAGCTTATCCTGTG
>DVZL01008806.1:0-10077 GCA_018236625.1 Lasaia peninsularis | reverse complement strand
GACATAATTTACAATGTTTTTCTTGTTTCTGTAGGGCCTCCAGGAACAGTTTTCTCACAAAAAGAAGGAACTCAAAACTAGGGTTTGGGTTTGAACCTGGAATTCTTCGTATTATGCCGCCCGATTTCCCAACTGAGCTGTACTAACTTAACAAAATGTGGCGAAATTTAGCTTTGTATTGTAATGATAAAGGTTATTATTCCATGAAAACACGATTAATAAAAGAAACCTGAAAATAAAACCTTGCTAGATCGATTTATCGCCCCTGAAACCCCCTACATACAAAATTAAAAGAAAATCGTTCGAGCCGTTTTCGAAATCGCTGATATACAAGAATTGCACGTTTAAAGGTATTAGAAGATAGATAGTATAGTATAGATAAACGCAAAAATATAATAAATAATTAATATAATTATTGCACTTCCAGCTCATTTTAAAAGTGTCAAACTATTTGTATATTAAAGTTTTGGGCAACTCAAATATCTAAATTTTAGATTTTTAAAAACTAACCAATTCCACACCTTGATACAGGCATTGGTTGCAGAATGCATGAATTTGGAGCATCTTCTGAATACACATTTTAAATAATAAATGCGATCGTGGTTCCATTGAAATTTTAAACTAAATTTCTGCACCAAAGAAAATCTCCCAAATCTCCCAAAGAACTTAAACAATAAGCATGTTATTTTAAAAAAAAAAACCTACGTTGTAGAAACACAGAATTTTAAACACAATAGTAGCGGTACGCGCTTCGAACTTCCATTCGGGTAGTCCAAGTTCAAACCCCGCCTTGTAGCAATGAGTTTTTCTAATTTACACACCTAGGAAACCTGGATTCGATGAATTCGACCTAATATAGGTTTAGGCCAAGTTTCCCTTCTGGATTTCAAATAACAGATGGCAATTGCTTTGATAACTAGTGTCCTAGTCAAATCCTCTAGATTAAGTAGCCGATCCCGATATAATTTGATATAATACGGGATAAGGCTAAGATAAAAAATAAATAAATATTACTGGACAAATTACACAAATTGATCTAACCCCAAAGTAAGCAAATTATATGTTTGTGTTGTGGGTGTTAGACAACGATACTAATACATAGAAATACTTAAATAGATACGAGAATAAATTTAATAAAAACCCAGACCCGGAAATACAAACATCTATGTTCATCACACAAATGTCTGTCTCGTCGGGAATCGAACCCGAGCCTCGCGAAATTCACCGGGACAGCTAGTATTGCAGAAAAAGCACATTTTAAATCGATTCATCCAAACGTTTATTGTTTATCCTTGCAATTCAAATCAATTATACCTGTTATTACGGGAGCGTCTTCTGACAAAAGTCGTTTCCGATTTCCTTAATAAACCTTAATAAAATGAAAATTAATTTAAGTTTTGAATAAAGGCTCTTCTCTCTTAGCATCAGAAGACCCGTGTGTTTGTTTGTTGTTATTTGCTGTTGCAAATACGCTGCTAAAATACGAGAAAGTTATTTGCAATTAACATATTATGACGTGTTATCCTACTATATAAATACTACTACTATATAAATGTGAAAGTTTATGAGTGTGTGTTTGTTATTTTCAAACAAAAACTAATTCACCGATTTTCATAAAATTTGGCAGTAATATATTGATACAAGCAATGTATGTAACGATACGGCTGTCCGATATTAAGACCGTTAGCCGCGAAGGGTCCGTGGTTCAATTTTCAGGTTGGGCAATTTTTCTTAAATGTTGTTCAGATTGTTCTGAGTAAGCATTACATAGCTCAGGATTGAAAGGTACCCGAAGTGGCGATAGGCTGGACACCTATCACATCATGGGTACTAATACCTTGGCTAATCGTGGGTGTTCTAGTATATCTGCTAAACTTACGCGTCATGGATATACTAGCACACCTCTGTACAGTACTTATACATCAAATAATTCTGCACACTGCCTTAACGAAGATATTTCTTATAGACATAAAAGTAACGAATTAATGGCAAGATGTTAAACAATACCTTACTTAGTAAAGTTTTTTAAAGGAAAAAGTTACATAATCAGATAATAAATGGATCTCATATCATCCAGAATCAAGCTCACAAAGTTCATAATTAATTCACAATGCTATCTCGGAGCGAAAGTTGTAATTCTACTGCTTTTTCCGTCCTCTTGTAAAATAAATATTTAATGTGTTGAAGTTGTTTTGACTAATCTCGTAAAATATTACTCGTATCTGGGGAAAGATTATGTTTAACGGTAGGTATAGGGTAAAGTAATATAATAATAACTATTTGAAATAGAAATATTGTGAAACGAGACCCTCTTATAAAGTATTTTAGAGGAAAATCTTACGTAATAAGATAATAAATGAACATCATATCATATAACGGAATCGAGCTGCTTTTTCCGTCCTCTTGTAGAATAAATATTGAATGAGTTAAAATTGCTTTACCTGATCTCGTAGTTTATTGCTTTCATATAAGAGATGATTAAATTTGTTGGATTTTGAGGTAATTTAATCATTAACATTTCTTATAATTGAATTCTTAAACGTAAAATGTTGTGAAAGTCCTCTTCTCCTATAAAGTATTTCAAAAGGAACCTGTATCATAATCAGATAAATGAATTTCATATCATACATCAGAATCAACAAAGTTTATAATTAATTCACAATGCTATCTCGGAGTGAGTTTAAATTTTCGTGCTCTTTTTGTCCTCTTGTGAAATAAATACCAAATGTGTAATGTTATTTTTAAATTTTAGTGTCGTATTAAATTTTTATTCACTTTTTTAAATTTTATTCATTGAAATTAAAATAAATAAGTATCGTTACGCTTATTGTCATAGGACAGCCCAGAGGTAGGCATAGAACATATTTATGCACCCAGGATTAGCCTACGATATTAAGCCCCAGGAAATGAGAGGCGGCAAATTCCAGGCAACGTTACTCACAGACAAATTTGCCCTACCCGGGAATCAAACTCAGGAACCCGTGCATCAGAGTTGGACCACGACTACGCTTGAATCATCATCATTATCATCAGTGTTAGGCCCGGTTTTTCCTCACATTTGAACTTTCTATGTAATTAACTTTTAAACTATAAACCTGAAGTTAATTTTATTAATGAAGAACATAATATTTGTTTTTTATAATGTGTTACTTTTTGGATAAAATATTTCTTTACGATATATTTTAAAAAAGGAAGAGGCCTTAAATCATATATACCTACCTCAATAAACTCTGCTCTGTTTATACATATTATTATCCACATTATATCGTTTTATGTCTCAAATATTCAGGCCTCGTTTACCTGGCGGTATGTGCTTCAGATTTCCATTTCGGTAGTCCAAGTTTGAATCCCGCCATGTACCAATGATTTTTTTAACTCAAACACATTTTCTGAGTCTCCTCGATGACGGAAAATATAATTAGGAAACCCGATATGGCGATGGCCTTGTCACCTGGTAGATCACGTGACCTAATATCATCGGATAATCATGGTTTCATTATTGATAAAAAAAGTAACTACAAAGTAGTAAGTCTAGTAGATATATTAGAACTCTAACGATTAGTCAAGCCAAGAAACTAGGGCCTTATGTGATAGGTGGCAAACCTATCGCCATTTCCGGCACATTCCGGTCTCGGGCAATATAATGCTTACTCGTTAAAATCTGAAATATAATTAAGGAAAGTTGCCCGACCTGGGAATTGAACACGGGATTTTACGCGGCGAACGGTCTTAACAGGCGACAGCCGTACTGTTACACAATACAAGCGATTATTGAATTATTGCAATATTGCTTCTATTTTCTTTTTCGTCCTTTCGTCATAGGATTTAAAAAGGGCACTAGTTTTTGTCATCTGATCTTTGCAACCCAGAAGGGAAACAAGGCTCAATTACATAAAGACATATCGCGATGTGTAATTGAAATTAAACTGTAAGCCTTAAATAAAAAATATATCGTCACGCCTATCTTTTCGAAAGGGGAGGCAGAAAAATATATGCACCTACAATTAACCGATGATAAAATTAGGACTCATGATACGACTGGTGCCAAGTCAGTTGCTAAATCGGCTACAAATCCCGGGTGGGTCACCGAAAGAGCATTCGGAAAATGTTAAAAAATAATATTATGTATTGTCAAAATGATGAAAACATAGTTTATTCTAATATTTTTTCTTTTTTCCAAAGAAGCAAACTATCAAATAAATATGTTACATCATACTAGCATTACAATAGAAAACACAAGTTATTTCTGAACACGTGATCGATTGATCAAGTCAATTATGATGGAGGACTTTTGTTCATTGTCACAAATAATGCTATTTCAATTTTGTAACAAGTCTACAAGTTTCTGGTATTTTAGGCGTCCATACGTTAAGGAGGCTAAAGACTCTTTATATCTGTCTGTCTGTCTGTCACCAGGCTGTATCTAATGAATCGTGATAACTAGAAAATTGAAAATTTTACAGATAACAAGCAATATTAAAAAGTACCCGGATGACCGAGCTTTGCTCTGTGTTTTGTTAGTACCTACATCACATTTTGTTTGGAATTGTATTTGACATAATTTGCAATGTTATATTTGTTTTGTTTTTGTAGGGCTTCTAGGAACAGTTTTCTCACAAAAATAAGGAATTAAAAAAAAGAAAAAAATCTTCTATAGAAACTGAGCTATTCTAATTTTGCAAAAATTGGCGAAACTTAGCTTTGTATTGTAACGATATAGGTTTTTATTACATGAAAAAACGAATAATAAAAGAAACCTGAAAATAAAACCTAGCTAGATCGATTTATCGCTCTTGAAACCCTCTAAATACAAAATATCAAGAAAATCGTTTGAGCCGTTTTCGAAATTGCTCGTTTAAAGGTATTAGATAGAATAAGATAAATATATAAATGGGGCTTCCATAAAACAAACGTATTTTTTGACGTTATTACAGATAACGTAATTTGTGCGTGAGTCGCACTTAGTCGGTCTTTTGCAAAATGTTAATATGTAACATAACATGAGTTTAAATAAAAAAAAATGTTAGAAATGATAATCCTTTTTTAAACACCTCGTTGGTTGACGAATTAGTGTATAAACCTAACAACGGCGACGTCCTCTAACCGCAAAGTTTAAGTTCGATCCCCAACGGGAGCAGACGTATGTATGACGTAATAATAATAAACTTTATTTGCTGGTTAAATATAATTAATTACGGTCTTATTTATAAAAGTTTCTTCCACCTATTTTACCACATGAAATGGTATGAATTTTATTCTAATATTATATTTATTTATACTTAATTATATTCTATATAAAAATTATATATCATTAACAACATATTTACACAATATTCATATATCATATTTGATAATTATTGATTTCATAAACTATTACATTAATAACATTATATCTCTCCGTATATCTCGGTATTTCGAGTCTGGGTGTTTATTAATTTTATTCTGTTATCTATTAAGGTATTTCTATATATATGTGTCGTTGATTAACACTCGTAACACAATTATTTACTTTGGGGGTTCAATAATTTATTATTCACCCAGGAATATAAATAATTTATTTATCCTACTTTTTCGGTTTATCTTCCTACGACCAATTATACATTTTGTTTATCAATATGTTGTTGTTTTTTAAGACAGCGAACACGCACACGGGTCTCCTGATGGTAAGAGACAACCGTGGTCTATAGACACCATAGATGTTGTAGGTGCGTCGCTGCCGTGTGGTAGACTATTAGATCTTATGCGTAAGTGTACCGTGTACCCTACCCTCCGGACCAGAACACGGCAATGACATTATAGTGGCAGGAATAGGTAAGGCGGTGGATCCCTACCCGGACGAGTTGCTGCACAGCACTCTACCACCAGTGGTCATGCTGATAGTGATCCGGTTAACTTATGCTCGCCTCTTACGAGCTGCCTGGTAGGAAGGCAGTTGGTCTACTCTATACAGAGGACCCGTACAACAAAAAACATATTTATTAGCATATCGTAAACAATTTTATTTGTTACTAGCTGACCCGGCAAACTTCGTACCGCCTGATATTGATAGCTAATTAGTTTTTATGGAAAGGATTAAAGCATTTTTTTTATGTTCCTTTAAATTTTCCAAGTATTTTTTTCATAGGAATCATCCTCAGTATTTATCAAACGCAGCATAAAAAAAATGAATAAAATCGGTTTGGCTGTTCTCGAGTTTTGCGTTTTGCATTATTTAACACATCCATCAATGATTGGAACATGACAATAGAAAACACTTAAGACAAGATAACATGAAGTAGAAGATACTGAACCAATAATATATACGTAGTTGATAAACAGATAAATATAATTTATGTGTTAAAATATTTGCACACCACATTGCGGTAGAATATGTTGGTATAATTCAAAACTCTTGTTTTTGTAACAACTCTTAAACACACATATTCGGCAAATAAATAATTTCTTATTTCATCTCATTTACTATCAAAGTTTATGATGTTATATCGAAGAAGCTCAGTATAGGTTACAGCTTTGAGAATTAAACATAGGTCCATACCACCGCCAGACTAAATAATTCATTGAGTAATATTAATAACGAAGTCTAGCAAATATCAGGCAAAGCGAAAAACACAGAAAATATTATTTTCGTACTTTCTTGATTTTTTATAAGGATCTAATGTCGTCAGCTTATCGTGGGTGAATATGACTCTCTGCCTATCCTTTCAGAGATATAGGCGTGACGTTTTTTTAAATAGGATTTTGTATAAATTTTCCCCCGTGTTGGTCCGTGTTCCGTTGTAGAATAGGTCAACTGCCTTCCACCCAGGCAGCTCGTAAGAGGCGAGCACAGGGTCTAGTGTCACCCGTGACATTGACTGGGTGGTAGAGTCTTGCAAACGACTTGCCGGGATTGGTGCCACCGCCTTACCTATTCCTACTATAATAGCGTCAGTGCTCGCCATTATCGTATTCTGGTTTGAGGGGTAGGGTAGCCGGTAAACAGCCTCAGGTTGACAACGCACCATTTCCACCTTTGGTATCAATAGGCGACGTGTATTTCTTCAGGAAATCCGTCTGCTTGTTTGCCTTTCAATATCATAAAAAAATAATATGAAATTGCGAATCACGACATTTATACAACTCTGTCGGTTGCACTTGGTGTCAGACGGCAATTTTGGCATAATAAAAATACCGAGTGAAGCTCGGTCACCCAGGTACTAATTATTTGTGTATCCCGTCAAATTATTTATCCAAATGAGTCAGGTTGGCTAATATAAAAAGCAGTATAAGTTTATCTAAATACTATTTTTTATAAACTTTAAAAAATATTGACATAAAAGCACATACTGAAAGCCTTTTAAATAGTTATAACAGTTCATAAACATTGGCGATTGTTACCTTGTACAATAAACTGGTAATTATGAAGTATCACCGACAGTTCATTGCCAAATCCAGGGTCACGTAATACGTTACGGAAAGGGCTCGCGACATGAGGAAATCCGGAGAACTTTAGTAACAATGATGTAGCGGAACGAATTTGACTTACGATAGGTACTGTTACAAGTACGAACTCATATAAGTTATTAGATACACACTGACTGTCCAAGAAAAGGATGAATTTGACTTACGATTAGGTACTGTTACAAGTACGAACTCTTATTACACACGATGCGATGGTCCAAGAAAAGGAGTTTACGTATATTGGTGTGAATGTAGCATCCATTAGTTGACCTAACTTAGGTATAAATGTCTTATTTTAACGTAAGTAAAAGAAAGAGACAAAAGATTTTTAGTCCTATTAGTGTCAGACGTTTAGTTCATACCTCGGACTATTCCAATCAAAAGCCGTCCAAGTTATGGTGTTCTGACTAATTTGACACGACTAAAATGTTTTATCTCTTTTGTTTTTTAATTCATTGGAGAAAGATGGCGTAATATTACTAATTTAGTATGAATAGGTCACATGACAATACAATCACAATTTTCCAAATAAAAATTGTAAACATTTAAGCCATGTCTATTGTACATACATATTATACATATTCTCGTGTCCGTTCATTACGTGTCCAATTATATTAGCGACAATAATACGTGGTCTGTCATCCACGTTGTTAATAAAGTCGGTACTGCGTACTTCCTTCATTAGACGAATTAACAACTAAATTAATTGAAAAAAGCGTCGGTGGACTAGTGGTACGCACTTTCTATTTCCATCCCGGTAGTCCAGGTTCAAACCCCGTTATGTATAATTGATTTTTTTAGCTTAAGTCTACTTTATCAGTGTTTTTATAGTGACGGAAAACATCGTGAGGGAACCCGAAATTTGTGCCCAACCTAGCGACGGACTTGCTATTTTGGGGCCTAATAACGTTGGCTAATCGTGGGTGCATATGTATACCTCTGGTCACTCTTTTGGGGATATGGGCATGATGATATTTATTTTATTAATCATTGAAACACCCCGTGCACAATGTCATCCACGTTTCCAGTTTCCGCTGACTAATGTATTGATAGCTGCAACTTTGTGTGTTAGGTTTTCCCATATTGCTATAATATTGCTAAAAAGCCTTGGCCGGCAATCGAAGTTGGCTACATACACCATACTAATTAGTATTCTGAATAAAAAAACCTAGTCTATTGTCTGGTTGCTAATGATATTCCTCCTCTTTGGAAGATTGCCAGGAAAATAAACTTTATGTCCGGGCTAATTTAGGAAAAATCCAATAAATTTGGAGTTTAGTTTTGCTCATTTGTAGTCCCCTAGACCTATAATTGAGCGTATATGAAAATTGCATACCTATTTGATTTCTTATCCCAAATCAACATTTTGCCGATACATTTATAAACAAAAATTTTAAACATTAGCTTGACAAGTTCATTGGGTAGACTCGAACAACAAGAAAGCATTTCAAAAGTAAAAAAGCTCTGGTAGATGCTATTAAAAAATCCAAGATCTTATACAAACTATATTGATAGACCTGATGATGAGATTGAAAAGATCTTCCATATGCGATTTTACCGGGTCTCCCTTCAAACCTGAATAAAAAAGTGATGAGCACTGGTGTTATGTCATAAGGAATACATGTAGTGGCGGATATTACAAAAAAATCACCAAGTATTGGTCCTTCTTAGTGAAAACGATTGCCTCTTACGAGCTCCTTGGTGGGAAGGTACCTAAATGGACGATATTCTTCAATGCAGCACGAGACCAACATGGACAAACGTTTAGTCAAAAACAAGTCACATGTTTTTAACAAAAACTAATTGAGTCACGTGCTGACTCTTCACAGCATATTCATTTCGTAAAACCCCATAATTGTGTTATCTTCGCTCTGCTGTGGGTAATGTTCATAAATCATACTAAACGATTACGCTGTTAATAGGTAGCGCCTTGTAAATTAATGCTACATAAAACGTATTTTTGTTCTTTTATTTAATTAGTGAGTCGGTGTATCCGAGCATGTGAGGATGATATCACCCCATGGCGTTTGCGGGTTAAGTATTGTCTATGGAGCGCTTCTACAGTGCGCATCAAATAAATTACATAAAATTCAAAATTACGCAAAATGATTGGCGTTGTGATATTTGTACTACTATGTCTGTGTAATCCTCTAAATTGTAAAGGTTAGTATATTTTTAATAAATAATTTAGGTTTTTTTGGCATAGAAATAAAAAATCATTGCATGTTTTAACAAATGAAAAAAAAAACAAAAATGTTGGTAATGACTTATGAATGAAAAAGCAAAGTAACCCTACATGCAAGGTCTAAAGCACATGACATGAGCCTACTCATTCCTGAAAGGCTGGCAACGCATTTATGATACCCCCTGATGCGACGGATGACCCTGGGCGGTGGTGATCATCTTTAAGTGACCGATTTGCTCGTTTGCTTTACAAAAAGTCACTATGCTAATCATAACTTGTCATACCAATTGTTTTTAGAATAGTTAAGCTTAGGTAAGTATATTTTATTATTAAATTTTATTACAAGACTAGCTGACCCGGTGATCTCCGTACTGCCGATGTTGGTCGATTCTTAGACCTACTGAATACGCATATAAAATTTGGTAAAAATCGGTCAAGCCGTTTCGGAGGAG
>DVZL01008805.1:0-10078 GCA_018236625.1 Lasaia peninsularis | reverse complement strand
ATGCTGTCTCTTGCGTAATTATTGGTAGGTACTCTACTAACGTACAGGAGATTCGCTTCAACGCTTTTCACTACATACCTAGTATTATAAAACAAAGTCGCTTTCTCTGTCCCTATTTCTCTATGTATGCTTACATTTTTAAAGCAACGGAACGGAATTTGATACGGTTTTCATAAATAGAGTGATTCAAGGTGAAGGTTTTTATGTATACAACATGCACAGTATACCCGTGCGAATCCGGGGCGGGTCGCTAGTAAGTCTATAAAATGCTAGCAAAATTGTATTTTTGTTTCTGAACAATATATTGTTTTTGCTTAATGGCTATATTAAGTATCCTATACTTTTCAACGTTGGCGCTTGGTGAAACTTCCACAAATACATAGGTATTTTAAATGAAAAAAAAACAGGTCAGATGTCAGTCGCTCGGCGTAAAAAATGGTGGCCGGTTTTATTAAATGAAATAATTTATTTTTATGACAAAAAATGCATTTGATAATAGTTTTCGTGATTGTCATACATAAACATAACATAGAACAAAAACTAATTATACTACAAACTATTTTTTTAGTATAGGATTCCCTTTGTTCTCTAATTATATATATCTTAGTAATCTGCGGTCAGATTGGATTTAAACAAAAATAAAATAATTATTTTGTAAGCCCGCAAACACAAGCAACAAGACACACAATTTACTTTCAACGCAAGTACGTTTCGTACGAGACTGCACTCCACAACTGTAGATGTAGTAGAACTAATAGTAGAAGCTAGTAGTTACTTATAGCGATAGGTATTTTAATTTGGGAATTTTAATATAAATAAACTGAGTTATCGGAGTAGCATCAAGTGAGTCAGAGAGTCAGAGTGCTACAAAAATTCCGCATTCGAAGCGTACATTCATACATACATTCACTATTAGTGTTCTTTACGATTCGTTGTTAGTTAAAAGTTATAACGGAGCATCAGATATCCTGGATAACAGAACCTCATGGTTAGCTGGCGACGGGGAGTGAGGGTGGGTCCGGGATGTTTTCAAATTCAATTGCACGCTGTCCCGCGGCGATCTTTCTCTGCGCCATTCAGAATTGAATATCAATCCAGCTATTGGCCGATTCGTTAGTGTGGACATGACAATTTATTGTATCTACGATTTAGAATGTTGATTTTTTTCCTATCCCCGAAACAGTAGGCAGAGGTAGATTTGCAAACCACAATGAGCCGTCGATATTAGATCCCATGATGTGTAAGGTGGCAAATCTGTCGCCATATAGAACACAAATCCAATCTTAGGAAATGTTATGTTTTGCAGATAAACTAAAACTGCCCGGGAATCGAACTCATGCGTCAACATAGGACAAGATTCCACTTCACAGGGGCGATTTATTTTTTAAAAAAGAAAAGGAAAGTATCTTCACGCCTATTCTCCCTGAAGCGGTAGACAGAGGTGTACTAGGGCCCATAATGTGATAGGTGGCAAGCCGATTTCTAGAAAATCTTACAAATAACCATGAATAAGGCAATATAAAATATAGGCAGACAGTGTATATTTCCGTGTTATTTTTTTAACAAAATAGAAAAAAAACCTAATTTCCTAGAGATAAACTTCGCCGATAGACAGAAAATATTAAAAAACCAACTGTACCCGCAAAGTAATCTTCAAATAGTAAATTACATTCCTATGAAGTTTTGAAATAAATTAAAATTAGAAAGGGCATGCTCCGATGGTCCGGTCATGTAGAAAGAATGAAAGATGAAAAACTGACAAAACAGATATATAATACCAATATGGATGGCTGTGGGTACCCGAAGAGAACTAGGTTGATATTCCACGACCAAATAGCTCGAGTATTATCATTGGGTGGTGTCACGAGTCTCCGAAACTGATGTGTTTGTATGAATATAGTAATGAATGTGGAGGAAACTAGACAAATACATAAAGATCATGACACTTGGCATTCGCTACTCTGCCTAAACCGTGAGGGACCTGGCGTGAATATATGTAAGCATAAAATAACCATGTAAAGAAATAAATGTTTCTCGATTTTTGTTTTCCAATATAAGAAAAAAAAACAAAAGTCTCAAAAATGTGAGAAACACTGCATAAAAACTATACAATAATCATCACAAATAAATAAAATTTGAGTGTCTGTACGTAATATTAAAATATTTTTACAAGGTACACAAACAAAAATAATATTTTTTAGATTTTTTGTCTGTCTGTTTATACCCGTTAAACTCTGAAACGGCTAGACCGATTTTGATGAGACTTTCATTGGCAGATAGCTGATGTAATAATGAGTAGCTTGAGCTTATTTTATTAAGTTAAATTCAAACGTGGCTGAAGTCGCCGGCATAGTTAGTTCTCTATAAAAATAAATTGTAGTCTGTTAAACATCGTGCCTAAGATTTGGAAAAGGATAACAACGAACAAACATGTTGTGGCAGTAGCAATATGTGCATTAAAGAGAGTTTTGTGTTACGTATCCATATTCCTCCTTGAACTCTGGTCTGTAATATGTTTGGGAATTGTAAAAGAGCGAACTTTGTGAACGCTTCGCAGTATTGTACCTACTGGCGTCTGCCGGCGGCGGAGTCTCCGGATTCTCTATTTTTCCAACTAATATTCTTTGATTTCTTTGTTATTGCACCTGTCATACTCTACAAGATTCTTTAACGTTATTTTTATAAAATTATAAAAAATAAACGTTACCCAATAAATACTCAGTCAAGGATTTTTTTTGGGATGATTAACTTGTTGCTAACCGCATGTTTTTTACAACTCCATCGAACTGTAGAGACTACAACTTAGCACTGATCATTGTGGGTCTCGGGTTCAATTTCCAGCGACAGACTATTTTTTTGTAATTAAAGGCAATCAAGTTGATGGATTTTTAGATGGTAAAAATCTTTAATACACTTATTGCGTTGCTGACCTAAGGCTGATAGAGACGTGATCGCGATGATAAAGACTATATTTCACCTATTGACAGTTGTAACAGTCAAACAGTTGGTTTTTAATCTGTCTGTACGTTTTTGTCAGCTTTTTTGTACATACAAACATTTTTTTCGTGATTTCTTTGTCAATTCCCAAGGGATTTTGATGGATTTTGTCTTGTAACTTATCATAGGTTGTTCTTTAGAGGTGGTTATTGATTAAACGATTTTTAAAATTTATACAAAAACAGAAGCATATTTACGAAAAGGAGATGTTAATGAACATCAAATTTGTTTTTAGCAGTTTTACATTGTATTTAAATTATTTATGTTTTTTTTATGTAAGTGGTCGATGAGATTTGGATTTAGGCACCGAAATAACCGTCTGATTGTGTATTTTTTTACAGTTATGTAATAATTTAAAAAGCAAGTCTTGTTAATATATTTATTTATACCGGCGATTTCAGAAACGTCTCTATTTCACTGAAATTTGGTACCTAGCGGTTTTATGGGGTAAAAAAATGATCTAAATAGGTCTAGGTCTGATGAAATTGCAAATCATGACATCTATACAACTCTATTGGTATTACTAGGTATATCAGATGGCAATTTTGGCGAAAAAATAATCACCGAGTGATGCTCGGTTGCCTAGGCACTTACATTTAATCTCTATAGGCGACTTGTCTCTCATAACATTAAGAATTCGGCCTGCTTGTTTGCCTACAAAGATAACAACATATTAATTTGTAACATCCATCATAATAATCTAACACCATTACATGTTTGTGTGTTTGTGTTTGGGGGCGTGTTTGCGTGTAAGTCACGTGCCAGTCACGTGCCAGTCACGTGTCTCTAGGCTCACGCTGGTAATGAAGGGGTTAAATGGATTACAAGGTTGTAAACAATGTGTGTTTGTTTGTCTGTGGGGCGCCATAATATAGTGCTTTTCGTCACAGGTCTTTAAAGGAGGGTACTCATCAAACTTATAAAGCGCATAGAGATGGTCCTTAAAAATTAAGGGGGGCTTATTTTTTTCGAGGAACAAAAAATTGTAAAAACTATTGTACACATCACTACGAGTAGATAGTATAAAAGAAAGTCTTTTCCCGTTTTCTGTACCTATGTGTGTAGGACTTTATAACTATGGAAAGGATTTTGATGCCTTTTTTTAATAGGTAAAGTGATTTAAGAGGACGGTTTATATGTGTATAACATGCATAATATACCCGTACGAAGTCTACTACTGTCACTTGGCAAAAGACAACCGAGGCCAATAGACTCCATAGATGTCATCGGTGCGTCATTTTAATTGGTCACTGTAAACTTGAATTTCAAATTGTGAGTGACTTACCATAGTGTTTGGTGTGATTTTTTAAATTAAACATAGTTTTCCGCAATAAAATGTGCAATATTTAATCAGGCAAGTTCAATAAATAAAAAAAATATCTCTGGACAAAATATCTGACCTTAATAAGCAAATTATATGCCTTTTACATGGTTCTACGTAATGGATACCAGCTTATTTACATATAATCAATCATATGTAAATAATCGTACTAAATAAAATGAAGACCCAGACCAAGGCCAGACTCAGGAATACAGATAATGTGTACGCCATCCTCTCGCAATGAGGCAACGTAGTACATAGAAAAAAATAAAAAAGCGACTTTAAAATAATTATTGTAAAATTGCTCTTGCACTGTTTCACATATTTTGTTTTTTATCTTACAAAATTAGCACAATTTTAAGTAAGTTAATCATAATTTTAAAATTTAAAATAAATATCGTCAGGTCCATAGCCTCATCTGTTTTATTTTTTATTTCATGTATGTACTTAATAATTGTTATTATTGAAAAATATTAACGTTCTGCATTTCTCCTACACAAAAACTGGACGTAGTTAAGCAGAAAGGATCCAATCCACATCAAACTAGTTTTAAGATAATTGACTTTGAAGTTTATCTCATATTTTGTCATAATTGGTGTACGAGTTAAATAAATTATCAAAAACGACCTAAGTCGATTGAATCTCTTTTGTGATATAAATATTAGTTTAAAATTTCTATATCACAGAACAGTTCCAAGCATGTTGGATTGTTTCTGATAAATAATATTATATACCAATCATACTTGTGGGTTGGTATCTAATGATTGTATAAATATCATAGCTTTGTTTATCGGTAGGATCTTTTACAGGATGAAAGTATAGAGCTTTACGACTTCTTTAGTATGTTTAACTCAATTTAGGTGTTTGTGTGGGTTGGATCCATTCTGTTTAACTACGTCTAACTATAAGTGTTCTAAATTTCATGCCTCCTAAAGGTGTACGTATTAATATAATGATTACAAAATCGTACCAACATGAGCTTGCCTTTCACGAATTGAGCAGTTATTTTTTCTAAATTATAAAATTTAAAAGCTAATTTTAAATGCATGCTTTTATAACCCAATGAAAACAAAAGAAATTACTTAATAACTTATCAAATAAGTTTGTCAGCTACGTGTGAGTCGTTTAAGTCCTTATGAAATCCCTGCAGTCAAGTGAAGGTCACGTATGGTACATGATACATTTAGTTAGTAGCCGTTTCAGATAACGCAAGGAGATCTGCTGAAGTTAAAAGATATACACAGAGACACCAAGAATATCTATACAAATTAATAAAACGGGAGTGTCTGTATGTAATAACCGCTTTTTACTGAATGCATATGTATGTTTATAAGGTAGATATACTAAAGCAGCATTTTTTAGAATATTTGCCTGTCTGTCTGTTCGTATCCGCTAATCTTAGAAACGACTGGACCTATTTTGACGGGACTTTTACTGGCAGACAGGTAACTGAATAAGGAATGGCTTAGACTACTTTAATTAAAGAATTTTATTATAAATGTTTATAAAATAAAAATAAAAACTATTAAATAAAAATGCGGCCGAAGTCACGGGCACAGCTATTGATAAATAAATATTCCTGGACTAATTACACTAATGGATCTAACCCTTAAGTAAGCATATTATATGCTTGTGTTATGTATGAGTGTTAGACAACGATACTAACACATAGAAATACTTAAATAAATAATAGGATAAATTTAATGAACTCTCAGACCCGGAAATACAGACATCTTTGTTCATCGCAAAAATGCTTACACCCGTCGGGAATCGAACTCGAATCTCGCGGTTGGCTGGTGGCGTTAGGCAAATAATTTGTCATTTGACTAAGGGGTTATTGAAATATAACGTGAGTTGAGTTTTAATAATGTTAACCCCCTCCTCCCCCTTGTAAGCAAAGCTGTTACTCCTCATAAACTTACGTAAGCATTTTCACATAATTTAACAAGAAAGAAGCTACAAAAGGAATAAACAGAAATAAGTAATTGACAAATATTGCTTACGTAATCATTTTACATACCCCCCCCTCTCCCCGTCCCCATGTCATCAAAAATAATCCAAGCAATGAGCCCCCAACACCCTTTGGTGCTACGTAATACTTGAATGACCCCTAAGTAGAAAATAAAATTATTATTATACATATTATATTTTTTGTAATAGATTAAAAATAATAAATCTAAAGCAATTTAAATTAGCCTTATTCTCCTAGCAGTTGTAGAACAATATATTATGATGCTTCATTTGTTTGATAACTTAAGAATTAACTAACACACGTATAATTACGTACATTAATATTTAGTAAAAGCAAAACCTTGTTTGTCAGGGGCCCCTGTGCAAAATACAGTCTCTGCCTCCCTACCAGGCAGCTCAGGCTATCGGAGGCGAGCATGGGTTAACTGAGTCACTACCAACATGACCACTGGTGGTATAGTACTGTGCAGCAGGGTTAGGATCCACCGCCTTACCTATTCCAACCGCCATAATCATGTCATGTTTCGATCCGGAGAGTAGGGCACCCGGTAGACTTGCACATATGGTCTATCCAGCCCAGACAGACAGTGACACACCTACAACATCTATGGTGTCTATAGGTATCTATAACTGACGTATATCATAAAAAATGTAAGCCATAAGATTTTCTTACTTTTTTTAATTACAAAAAAAGGAAAATTAAAATATTTTGAGTAAACATTCTTATCTACTACAAGTGATTAATTTAATTTATTAATTGCTTGCTACGAAATTGTTAATATATTTTTTTAAATGTAATTTATTATTTGTGATTATCCTTCAAGGAATAGTAAATATCTTAAGCCATAAATTATAATATTACCAAACGCATGCTTCGGAATCTGTAAGAAAGAGCGTAGGTAACTACTCTTCATTGTATGACTAATAGCAAATCTTTGATACTCCTGGTATTACAGGTTTCCGTGGAGTGGTATAAAAAATAGGAGATATAAATAATTTGTTGATTGTGTCTATTGTAATGACGCGTTGATTTTTGTCTTCTTTTATATCACTGGTGGTAGACTGCTGTGCAGCAGATCGGCCGGGTAGCAACAGACTGTTGCCCTCCTAACCATAACAACACTGCCGGGAGGGCAGTAAGTCACAGATGACCATTTTTTTATTATGGTTGATTCGGAATGTACGTCAAACGAAATTTCTTTCTATCCAGGTGTCAAAAATATACGTAAATTAGAGATTCATTTTCTTGTTTACTAAAGAGCAATAAAAACAGTAAATTTTCTCGAAACCGCATTTATTGACTTACTGCTGTATCGATTACCAGGGCAGAACAGTAACTGTCATTTTTGTCAAAATTGAGTTGTTAGCGTATTCGGAACCAGCGTAACAAGGTCTGTAATTGTTTCTTGGACGAACATTGAGGATTCCCACCAGAAGAGCTTATACCAGTAAATGTAAAATTATATATTTGATTCCTAGATATAAACACAGTATAAATAATTACAGTATTTGAGCGCGTTTTCTCGAAAGTGTATCGATTGGAGTTACTGTCATTATGGTATGGTAGCCGGTAGACTTGCACCTACGGTTTGACATTGACGCATCTACAACATGTATGGTGTCTAAAGGCCTGGGTTGTTTCTTACCATCAGGAAACCTGTGTGCTTTTTTGCAGAATTATCCATAAAAACGCAACATTATTTTTTTTATATATATTTTGTAAAAATAAAAAAAAACTCGTGAGTTTTTGTTTTACCTTACTATCACTACATATTATAAGACAAAGCCACTTTTTTATCTGTCCCTATGTATGCTTAAATCTTTAAAACTAATCAACGGATTTTGATGCGGTTTTTTTAATAGATAGTGATTCAAGAGGAAAGTTTTTATGTATATAACATGTATAGTATACCCGTGCGAAGCCGCGGCGGGTCGCTAGTATACTATAAAATATATTCCCTTAAAATTCAAACAGCGCAATGATGTTGTTGTTGGCTTATAAATAGTACATTTCAGGTTAAATTTAATTCTTTAAAAAATACCTTGTACATAAAATAAATATAGAAGTTAATTGTGTACGTTAAAAACTCGAAAGGCTTCAATAGATAGAAAAGTTTTTTATTCAAAATAAGTATAAATAATTTGTTTTTTGAACGCCAGGATTCAAGTACAAGTAAATATTCTGTAACAATCATATTTTTGTTATAGCTGTAACTAACAAATTGATTGTTATATAATTATAACAAAACATTAAAAAAAGATAAAATGAAATTTTCAAAAAAAAAAACCTAAGTTCCTCTCAAATTATTTGATACAAATATTATCCTCAATTTTTTTGTATAGTGTATTAATTCGCCACCGCTATCACAGTATAAAATCGACAAACAGTAGGGTTGCTTTTAAAGAGGCACTTAAAAAAGTTTTAGTATAACAACTGAACTATATAACTAATAGAGTTCGTAATTTGACACGAAAGTAGGTCATTAACCTAGTAAACAAAACTGTTTTTTTTATCAACCTTTGTCATGTATTGATAATAATATTATGATAAATCGCAAAAACCAATAAAAAAATAGATAATTTACTATATTTAACCCACTATATTCCCACAATAAGTACATTTAACCCTAGTTTAACTGTTTACAAGAATTAGTGTGGAAACCTACTTCATTTGAGTGAACAAACATTTTTATCGCGTGTTATGACGAATCTTAATCCGTTTATTGGTACTACTTTATTTATGGGAAAGTTTTCATATGGGAAAATATTTCCAAAACAAATAATATTTTGTATCACACAGGAGACGCTGTTTAGCCATTTTTATATGACAGAAAACACAAAGCGTCACCTGTTAATCAAGCCCGCATTTGATGGTTCCGTAGCCGGGAGTAAAAATGGAACCCTATTAGGTATTTAGACCCTGCTGTCCGTCTGTCTGTCACTGGGCTGTATCTCATGAACCGTGATGGCTAGAAAGTTGAAAATTTCACAGATATTGTATTTTTGTTGCCGCTGTAACAGTGAAAACAAAATAAATTAAATTTTTTAAATGGGGCTCCTATACAACAAACGTGATTTTTGTGAAACGTGTGAAACGATTTTAAGAGAAAAAACCGGTCTATCTTGATTTCCGGCAAAACCACACAAGTCCCATGGAATTAAGGTAAATGCCCAAATAGGTAACATACTCGTATATATACGTATTTGTACATACTTTTCACAGAACCTCAAATGTGAAAAATTCAAATTACCAAGGTTTTTTATTTTTTACAAAAAAAAAATTCGAAATTTGAAGAAAAAAAAATATTTTTTTTCATCATGTTCATCATGTGATAAATATTTTTTAAGTCTTATTCCACCGGATGACGCCAATCGGACAACGATATTAAAATTTGTTCTTACATGTATCAAAACAACGCGGAACCAATAGCCGTAAAATTTATATGGGACCACCTCAGAAGTACAACCTATTCTACAAAACAAGAATCATCAAATTCCATTTCCACCAACTACGGTGTAGTAATCGCGTACAAACAAACATGAAAACATATAGTGATCTTCCTCCTTTTCGAAGTCAGTTATTAATAAGTCAATTTTTTTTGGAGACGCCATAGCTTGATTAAGACTTCATTGATAAAATATTATTTTAGGTTTTCTGATACTCTGTAGAAGGTTCTTAAGGAATTTGAATTGAGAGGTAGTACTATTTTATTAATTCATGTATTAAGATCTTTCGACAATAAAAAAAGTTTTTTAAACTTCTTTTTTGCTTTATGAATTAATGTGTTT
>DVZL01008804.1:0-10078 GCA_018236625.1 Lasaia peninsularis | reverse complement strand
CAGCCTCAGGTTGGCAACGCACCATTTCCACCTTTGGTGTCTATAGGCGACGTATATTTCTTACCATCAGGAAATCCCTTCAATATCATAAAAAAATTAATTAATTAATTAATGGAAAAAAAAAACTTTTTAGAAAAAGCTTTTATTATTTTTCGAATCGATTTCAACGAGCCCTTTCATTTGATACCCACATTGTAGATGTGAATTAAAAGTAACTATTCCGCCATCTTGTTTGGTCCGCATATTGGATTTAGAATGATGTCATGTACCTTATCGTGTATTGTCATCCAAACTAAACGTGTATACAACATTTCATAGATGAAGATATCTACTTCAAAATTGAATTCCAAGATTCCACCCAAACATACATACAAACATACATTGCAAGTTAAATAAAAGCTTATAAAAATGGAACCCTAATAAAAACAACCACAGAAAAATGAGGTCATTAAAGAAAGCTTTTAAAGTTACATCTATTAGATAATATGTTTATGTAGTTTTATAATAAGACCACCACAAGCGACATCTTTTGTTACATTATATCCTTTTGTAAAAATGTTACAAGCTACTAATGGGCTAACTCCATTATGGTTTCATGTTGTAATATAATATTTAATAAGCTTCCCGTTCATTAAAAATTTAAAACTTTTACCCGTACAAATAAATATAATTAGAGTATCTGCATGTAATATTAAAATAACCGCTTTTTACTGAATGTATATGTATGTTTACAAGGTTCATATACTGAAATAATAGTTTCGAATTTTTATCTGTATGTCTGTTTGTTTATACCCGCTAATCTCTAAAACGGCTGGACCGATTTTGATGGGACTTTCACTGGCTGACGCCTTATGTAACAAACACAGCTTAGGCTAATTTTTTCTTAGAATTTAATTTTAGAAATTTACAAAATAAATTAATTAAATATAAAACGCGGACTAAGTCGCGGGCAGAGCTAGACAATCATTTTTTTTTTCAGCTTATCGGAAAAATTACTAACTACATCGCAAACTTCTATTGTCGGGTATCTATTATATTTTCTTATAAAATAAATATAATCATATTTATAAAAATGGTTGAATTTTTTAAATATTTTTCGATGAATTTATAAAATTTGGAGTTCTAAAAGAGATATATAATATAAATCTGTACCTCTAGTGTAAAGAGGTTAAACTCAAATTCCATAATCTTACACAGCGACCAAAAAGGTTTAAAATGTGAACTGTCTTCTTTAATATTTAAATTATTTATTTTTACTGTTTATAACAATAATCAAATATTAATAATTTAAATATTATAATGAAAAATTTAAATATTATCATTAAAAATATGATTTCATCGTAAAAAAAACAAATAATGGATAAACTGCAGTTTAACCCTTTTACACTACAGACACAGAAATGTGGATGATAATAGGTACAGACCTAAGTTGACATTATGGACCAAATATTTCATTTATTATCTGGGGGAGTGTTTAGTCTCCAGAACTGGCGTATTTGTATAAACAGATTTAAGAAATGTAGAGGAAGCTAAATGTGCACCACCACCTACCGTACATGGGATGTAGCGTGAAGATGTTATTTGTGTATGAAGTTAAAAATGCAAAACACACTGTATAACTAATAGAAAGTCGTTAGCTTTGAGTACAAATCGTTTTCAATACGTATTGTTAAGCTTAATAGTGTTTAAGTGAAGTAGCTCTCATTTGCTATTCTTGACAAATAATTGAATTTTCAGCAACATTCATCCGATGCAGAAGCGAACTAAGAAGCGTTATCTAGTAGAGTGAAGCGGGGTTAGTTGAACAGTTTGCTTGATTTATCAAAGCAGTGTATCACACACATACATAGCTTCACGCCAGGTCTCCTGCGGGGTAGGCAGAGAGTATCGAGTGCTAAACGTCACGATCCCTACGAACCAGCCTAGCTTCCTCCACATTCATCAATGTCTTCATGCATACACGCCGGTTGCGGAGATTCTTGACACCATCCTCGGATAATACACGAGCTCTTCAATTGTAATCGAGTTATTAAGGACCGTATCAGTTAGTCTAAACAGTTTATATTATTACACGAATACATAAAATTCCAAAACGCCTAAATTACAACTTTAGATATGTATATAGTACATTACTTGACAGTTATATTATTGAAAATATTTTTATCCTCGCCTTTCTTTATTGCCTCTGTGATATCACGGTACGGCTGTCGCCTGTTAAGACCGTTAGCCGCGATGGGTTCCGGGTTCAATTCCAGGGTCGGTCAACTTTTCTTAAAAACGTTTTTCAGACTTTTCTGAGTAAGCATTACATTGCCCGGGATTGGAATGTGCCCGAAGTGACGATAAGATTGCCACCTACTTCAGGGCCCTAGTACCTTAACTAATCGTGGGTGTTCTAATATATCTACTGGACTTACGAGTCATGGATATACTAGCACATCTCTGTCTACCACTTCGGGGATAATAGGCGTGAAGATACCTTTGCCAAATTTAAGCGTTTATTAAAATGTAACGTGCCAGTAATCAACTAGTTACAATAATACAATAATTTATACAAATAAATCCGCTTTTTTCTAATTGCATATATTATATGCAATTAGAAAAAAGCGGACAAGGTATATACTAATACAATATCATATACTAATACAACAAATCTTAAAATATTTTTCTGTCTGTCTGTTTGTATCCGCTAATCTCTGGAACGGCTGGACCGAATTTGACGGGATTTTCACTGGCAAACGACTAATGCAATAAATTTTATTTTAGAAATATATGACATAAATAAATTATAAAAAACGTGGACGAAGTCGCGGCCACAGTTAGTTGTATATATGTATAAAAGAAATGTTTATATAGAAGTAATGTAGTTGACTTTGAAGGAAAAAGAAAGCTTGTTGTTATTATTATAATATGTATTTGAATATTATCCATAATTTTCCGGTGAACTTTAAATACTGTCAACAAGGAGTGGCACTAGTTACACTGGATCACAATAATTCATACGGATTGTCCATTTCAATTTTCAGTCTGTGTATTTGTTTGGATGTTAATATGAGGGTGAAGTCTACATTGGGTAACTTCGATATTTTTTTCATATTACCGATGCACTTTTTAAAAGTTTTGATAGGTTATCATTTTTAGGATTTTGCACTCAAAGGTTAAAAACGGGACCTTAATAACAGTCTGTCAGTCTGTTTATCCGCCCATATGTCTGTAATCCGGCTATAATTCCTGAGACATGATAGGAATTGGAACTTTTCATACATCGTAGTATATTTCTGTTGCCGCTATAATAATGCTAAAAACAAAATTAATTAAATATATGAACTGGGCACTGTTTTCTTAAACCTGTTTATTTTTGCTGTTTAATAAATAATAGAAAAATAGAATTTATATCTACTTATAATAATAGAATTTATACTTATATTTTATATAAACCATATATTTTTTATTATTACTTATTCACATTACAAAAAGGACTAAAACAATTGCCTAAAATTTATATTAAACCTCTATTGAAACACGCCGAACGAAACACGAAAATAATTTTTGAAATCGGTTCACAATTATTGTCTAAAAAAAACCTCCTTTTTTCGTCGTCCATGACGCTTACAAATTATTTGCTTTTAAATTATTCACTAACGCTGTGTATTTCAAAAGTAATTTATTTTAAAATCTTTTTGGTGTTGCACTCAATACGGCAAACACGTGACACCTTTTAGGCAACTTCCCCAAATGTCCATTAAAGGATTTGACGGATTAAACAAGTTGCCTACAAGCTATCTGACGTACATTTTATTTTTATATGGCAACTTTATACTTAAAACACATGTAGAATAGTAGATATTTTATTTCACATAGACCATACAAGCGGTCTTGTGAGGCATATATACACTTTACCACAGTATCGGAATATACTTATTGAGAAGATCCGGCGAAAGTAACTCAGCTTGCCTACTTTAGGGTTCTATAACCAAAGGGTAAAAACGGGATCCCTATTACTAACATTCTGCTGTTCGTCTGTCTGTCTATCGCAATGCTGTATCTTGTGAACCGTGATAGCTAAATAGTTTAAATTTTTACAGACACATTGAACACTAAAAAATAAATATATATATATAAAGGGTGCTTACATACAACAAACGTGATTTTTTTTTCAAAAGAGGTAATGGTGCAGAACCCTTCACGTGCGAGTCGAAAACGCACTAGGCAAGGTTTTTTTTTTAAATTGCCAATCAAATAATTTCTACATCTATATAAATAAATAAAATTGGAGTGTCTGCATACTATTTTTAGGGTTAATATTAAAACATCTATCAACTAATATTAAAACAACGCTGTCGGTCTGTTTGTCTATCACCAGGCTATATTTTATGAGCATCAATAGCTAATTTCAGAAAGGTTCTTATGAAATGGAAAATTTCAATGAACGTAGAAAAAACACCTTAATGTTTCCCATACAAACAGTTATTACCTGTCAATATCAGGCGGCACGAAGTTCCCCGGGTCAGCTAGTCCTTTGTATGATTCATTTTCAAAGCAAACCTGCGGGTAATCACACCGGTGTAGGTGGGGAAACCAGCAATATATAAATACACGAACCAAACTAAGCCAAACATTCTGAATAATGGTCAGCCGTTCACGGAGATGATTAAATTTAGTCACGTCGAAACCACCCTTGTTGTGTGGGTTTAGAAACTATATCTGCTTGCTGCAATATTATCAATAAAGGCTACGTGGCTTGGTATAAGGTTTTCTGCAAAATAAAATCCAGAACGCGCTAGTACATTGCCAATGAGGTAGCGATAACGTGCGACTCTGCATATTTTTTCGCCAGCGCATTCCACCAACGTTTTGCTACAAAGGAGGCATCTTGTCAGTGAGATACAATCTTTGTCTTTTTTTATGTAAATGTTTTTACGGTTACGTATTCAAAGTGTAAAAAAATACTAAGACTCCACTGTCCGTCTGTTTGTCTGCTTGTCTGTCATTTATACAAATGTTGTATTTCTGTTGACACTACAATAATAAATACTAAAACAGAATATAATAAATAATTGAAGGATTCCATACAAAAAAACGTTGTATGTCTTATAACGATTTTTTTTGCCGTTTTTACATAAAAATACGAAACGGAACGGAATAAGATATTAAACTTAGACTTCTTAAAGTTTTCAGATTATCTGTCGAGAAATTTTGAATTGAAAATAATATGTTTGCGAAATATACGTGTTAAGAAGTGGATACAAAAACAGTATTTTATTATAAGAACATATATTATGAGCAATTTATTTTATATAAATGATTAATGATTATCACTAACCAGCTGTCCCGGCGAACTTCGTACCGCCCGCACTTAAGGGATGAAAATTACATTTAAAACCAAAGCAATGAAAAACACTTCACCTTTATATAAAATATTGACATTAACATTTATACGATACTAATGATGCTTCATTTTTTTGCCTTCCCAGAACCGCTCCACTGAAACTTTAACTTTATGGTATGGTTTTAAAGTTCAATTTTAATTTTAATTATTATTACGAATTTTTCATATGGGAACATAGAACAGTGTTCAGACATTTTTTAATTTATTCTTTCCGTAAGAACCATTCTCGTACTTCAAGGAATATTATAAAAAAGGGTCAGTGAAATTTGTTCATTCCTTCCCGAATTTTATAACCCTTATTACAGTACTACCATCATTCATATCGTGATATGCTTTGACCAAATTCACATCAAACTCATTATGATAAGGATAACTGTTTGTTTTTGTTTTGGTCGCATTTAAAAAAGTTCTAAACCAATTGTTTGCTTGTGCTGTGCACCCGAACATCGCGATTAGTCTGTGGCGTAACACTAATTTAATTTTCTAATGTTTTTATGTTGTCATTCAAAGAATCTCTGGTTAAATTTAAAAATAGAACACTATCATCAAACAGCACCCATCTGGTTTTGTTATGGCATATCTTGATCGTCATCCCTTCTTCACGTACCGTCGAATTTATTATCTGTTTTGTTAATCTTCCTTTGTCATTCTTTAACTGTCAAAACCAAAATCCTTTTCTATTTTAAATAAACTAATAGAATAGAAAATGTGAAAGAGTTTGGATTACATTATAGTTTATATTCTCACTTTTCTATTTTTATTATTACCGATATAAATGTAATAATGACAATATGTACCATCGATTTAATATCTCAAAAAAAAACCGAAATTAGCCAAACCCTAAAAATTAAAAGAAGATGTTTTTTTCATAATTCGGTTTTGAATTTCATTAGTCTTTAGTCCGGGTGGTACGAAATTCTCCAGAACAAGTAGTGAAATAATAACAATTCTGTTGTTTGCCTTCGTATACTACGAAAGAGTTATTATTATACAATTTTAAATGGCAACAAAATGACTAAGTGTGCTTCAGGCACTCTACGTTGAGTGGAAATGTGCAACATTACTCCAGCTCTTTTACACTGACCTTACTTTGTGCATCGATACGTATCCAACCAGACAAAGGAACTCGAACGTCGCATTATGTTAATGCAACTCGAAATATCGTGCCTGAACCGAAAAACCGACGATAATGCAAATAATATTACTTTTATATATTGCGAGTGACTAGCACTTAGGGCTGCCACTTCTTTTCTTTAAAAATTTCCTACAAACAAAATCTCTTATTCAAAGTTCGTACTTTGCATCTATTTTTGTATGGGATGAGACATATATATGGCTCTGTGGTCGGGTGTGGTGTGGTTAGACCTAATCGCAAGTCTACTGGCTACTCTACCCTCCGAAACGGAAAGTGACATTGTCATTATGGCGGCAGGAATAGGGAAGGCGGTTTATCCCTACCCTGGCGAGTTGCTGTACAGCACTCTACCACCAGTGATCATGTTGGTAGTGACCCAGTTAACCTATTGATTAACCAGTTGGGATATTCTACACAGAAGACCCGAAGTAACACAGGGGAATAAACTTATTTGTTACGAGTATTATTTGTGAAAGACAACACGTACGTACACATATGCATAACTTGTTTATACTATATCTTCACTTATATCACACCTTTCAAATAATATATAGACCTAAATAAAAAAAGAAAGATTTTTGAAAGTTGAGTTTTAATTTTGTATTTTTTTTGGAACCATAGCAATATACCTAACCATATTTGATTTTTATATGCAGTTTTTAATTTTATCTTTTTTTTATTTTGATAATTTTGAATAAAGTCAGTATCTTCCTAACGGTGTGATACATAGGTACTTTACTTCACGTATACAAACAGAGTGACTCTTTTTTTTAATATCTGTCCAGCAAAGATAAATTTAACTCCATTATCTACACTATATTAATTTTTAAAATACAAAAAAAAAAAATTTTTTCTTCATAGATTTGGATATATGGTATAATTTAACAATTATTATGTGTTCAAGCGGATCCTTATAAAGTTGAAAAAAACTTCAAGATTTGAAAAACTCCAGAAGTTTTGAGAAATCCAAGAGAGGCGGCAACCCTGAGTGTAAGGAAATAGGGGAAATTGTAAGGTGGTAAATGTCGAAAATGTCAAATATTCGTAACAAAGGAACACTTCCTAACGTTAACATTATAATGCTTGAGCAGTCTGAACTCGTTAGGAATATACGTTTTTAAAATATTCATGATATATTACAACAAGCGTATATACGAGCGTAATGACGATTTTAGTACTCTTGAGAAGTTACGTTCTAGCTGAATAAAAAGTATCTAAACTGGAACACGACAATCTCGAGCATTTTTGACAACCCTTAGTGCAAGAAAGGGGAAATTGGAAGGAGGTAAGTGTCGAAACTGTCAAATATTCGTAACAAAGGAGTATTTTCTAACATTATCATGCTTGAGCAGCTTGTGCTTGACAGCAGTATACATTTTTAATACTCTCTTCAGATACCAAGAATAGACATAAAAGATATTGTGAATTATCTTATATTTGCACATATTACAATTTTAAATAACCGGGTACATTCACGGTGTTCTTTCCGCTGTTATACATACTATAAAGTGAGATAAGATCACATTAAATATATTTGAATATAATATGAAAAAAGCCTGTTAAGTGAGAGCCATACTTGCGTACGAAGGGTTCCCTACCATTATCTATCACTGTAGGTACTGTAAGTGCTTCACTTTCCTGTAGCCGGGGTATTAGGTCTGATGTGCAAGTCTACCGGCTACCCTACCCTCCGCACCGGAACACGACAATGTCATTATGCCGGCAAGAATAATAGTTTCTCTTACCATCAGTAGAGCCGTATGCTTGCTATCTATTAAAATAATCGCTTTTTATTAAATACATAATATGTATATTTACCATGTGCATATAACAAAATAATATTTATTTAAATTTTTGTCTGTCTGTTTGTTCCCGCTAATCTGAAACGGCTGGATCGATTTTGACGGGACCTTCACTTGCAGAGAGCTGATATTATAAAATAGATTAGGCTACTTTGGTTTGGTAAAACTCAAACGCGGATAAAGTCGCTGGCACAGGGTACTACATGAAAAAAACACAGAATGGTTACGGTTACGTTAATTCAATATCATGTACGATATTTCAACCTTTTAATCGCAAGCTTGTTCTATATAAAATATCCTTCCAAATTGTCGTACCCAACGAGCATTTTAAATTATACAAGGGATTTTAAGTACGTAGGCATCGGGTAATGGGGATACAGACCCCTGATTTTGCTTGTCTGTGTATTTTTGCCCCGGGATCCATTTAGAGTAAATTGATTGAATAATGTTTTAGTTCGCACATTTTACACGTTTTGATTCTGTCTTTAATACTGGTGAGATAAATGTATGAAATTGAAAAAAAAATTCGGATTCCTTAATCAAAAGTTAAATACGGAACCCTATTATGAAAACTCCGTTGTCCATCTGTATGTCAGTCACCAAGCTGCACTTCGTGAACCATATGAACAAATACCAAACACAGAATAAAATTAACATACAAAAATGCTCTCATACAATAATCGTGATTTTTTGCCGTTTTTATAAATAAGGGTGCAGAACTCTTCTTGCGCGAGTCAGACTCGCACTTGACGGTTTTTATTTTATAGCATTAGAAAGCATGGGTTAGGGTTCCTGCGTAGAATAGACCATCCTCCTTATCAGGTACCCTTGAAGAATACACCAACTTACCTATCAGGTAACTTCTAAAAGGGAAACATAGCTTAACTTGGTCACTACTACCATGATAACTGATGGTATGGTATATCATAATGACAGTTTTATGTTCCGGTCTGGGAAATGGAGTAGCCGGTAGACTTGCATATCAGGCCTAAAGCCCGGTCACAGAACATCATGATGCCTACAAACTATAGTAGTCTCTCACTAAACTAAAGATATCAATGGAGTGTTGGCCATCTATTCTTAATTATTCATCAAGAAAAAATATTATGCAAACTGGAATACAATGATAGCAAGCACAAACGTAATACAGTGATATTACTGTTTTTGAGAATTAAACTTTTTTTGTTTTATTTTAATTCTAAATTATAAGTCACTTCAGTTATGTTTTCTCTATTCTGTATGTTCTATTCCCGCGACTTCGTCCGCGTTTTTGTTTGTTTTATTTTACACATTTTTGAAACAAAATTCTAGAATAAAAATAGCCTAAACCGTTCCTTATTAAATAAGTGAAAGTCTCGTCAAAATCGGTCCAGCCATTTCAGAGATTAGCGGTTATACAGATAGACCTTGTAAATATACATATGCACATAGTAAACGTGGTTATTTAATACAAATAAAATTACATATACTCCAATTTTTTTGTATAGATTAATTATTAAATTTCTTTTTATTAAATGCCTTCAAACCCATACCGCCGAAAAGATAGGCAAAGGTATACAGGGTGTCCCAGAAGTCAACGTCAAGCCGGAAAGGGGTGATAGGCCAAGTCATGACAGTTATCAGAAAAATATGAAAAAAATCTAAGTTAGGTATTTTAAAAATTATTGAAATTTGAAAAAAAATATTTAAATATCCTCATCTTCTAATAGTATTTTCGCTCTCATCACTACAAATCTGCTATTTATTCAAATC
>DVZL01008803.1:0-10079 GCA_018236625.1 Lasaia peninsularis | reverse complement strand
AGGTATTGTGAAATAAACTCAAGAAACCAACTAAGAATACGGTTTTGGAGGAAATTTCGAGGAGTTCCTTGAGGCGCTCTTTGTTGAGGTCGAGTGGAGGAACGTTTGAGGAAACGACTAAGAATACGGGTGTTAATGTTGTATTGGTATATGTACCTTACAACAACTTGTAAACATATATATGCATTGAGTAAAAAGCAGTTATTTTAATATTACATACAGACACTCCAATTTTTTTATTTGTATAGATAGGTAGGAATATCTTCTTCCATCGAAAAAGTTTAGGTACCCGGAGAGACCTCGATTGGTAAACCGGCGTGTTTGTATGAAATAATGAGCGTGGAAGAAGCTAGGTATGCAGGGATTGTTACACTCGGTACTGATACACTCTGCTTACTCCACAAGAAACCTGGTGTGAAGATAACTATACTATGCTCGATAACTTATAACTCATTTTACTATTTATAGCTTCGGTCAGTACTTCAGCAATGTCGTGATCTCGGTGTAGGAGTGAAGGCGTGGTGCATGATCGGCCTTTGCGCAACAAATGCACATCTTGTAAATAAGGTCGTGTGGCCCCACTCCTAGCGATTGTAGGAAAAAAAATAGTAAATAAAATCGGCCAAGTGCGAGTTGGACTTGCGCACGGAGGATTCCGTTATTCATATAATGAAACACATTGTTAATTGTAAAAACACAAAAAAAAAGTACGTATTTGAATGGAAATATTTCTTTTTGTTTTTAAATTATATCAAACCTTGCGAAGCCGAAACCTAGCCGCTCGGCCTAGTTCGGCTAGTTCGTAGTTAACATAATGACAGCAGCGCCACCTACCGGGCCCAATTGTATTTTTAAATAATACAGGAAACCACCGAAATATCCGTATAAAATTTTAACCCAATCGGTTTAGCAATTTAGAAGTTATGTGAAATAGATAAGTACGGAATGATATCTTACTATCCGTTCTCCCATTAACCGTTTTCTTGTAGGAATAACGCATTTTCCCGCGGTAAAAAGTGGCCTATCTACATCAGGGATAATGTCGGATTCTAATGGTAAAAGAACTTTTCATATTGATCCAGTAGTTATGGAAACTTGTCAATACAAACAAACAATCAAATCATTCCTCTTTATAATATTAGTTTAGATTTGATTTGAATATATAACGCCATCTATTATATACTATACAAATACTTATTACTATTAAGACTATATAGATGGCGTTTATATCTCGCTATGCATGTTTTTTCAGCTGTTGGTCGGGAAATGACTTCGCAAAACATTACGTTTGTTGCATGGGCATTGCTTCCCGCCCGCGGTTTCGCCCGCGTGAGTTATTTTAATAATAGAGATAACTTTCAAAGGGCAGAACCTATAATCATCGTATTGTGTGTGTAAGTGTTAAAAAAAGCTATGGAATAGTACAATTAAAGTTATATTAAAACTGAACTGAAATAATAATATATTCACTTTTGTTCATATAATCAAATTGGTTGAAATACAAACCCCTACGAAACCCTGTTACTAAGACTTCGCTATCTGTCTTTATTAATCATACTAATGTTGGCGGGAAAACCTTACACAATACACATGCCTTGTACGAACTCTACAAAAAACCTAGTCTTTTGGGCAATTTAGATCATATACCTATTATCTGACCATTGCAGAATCCAGCCTTATTAACCCGACAAGGGAAAAATTAATGTGACTTATTTTAATGAAAAAATTTGAATTGCAAAACTCCTTTGTTACGTCGGTTGCGGACTCAGATATGAAACCAATCAGCCTAATTAATACTAAGTGAGGTCGAATCATCGCGTGCATGTAATTTTGTTGGAATATCGACTTGTTACTTTGTTATTCATTTATGCCAGTGTATTGAGAAGCGTATTGGCTATTTCTGAGACTAGTTATTGCCCGTGACTTCCTCTACACATTACTGATTGGATATTTTTTCTTTGAAAACTATAATTGATTATTATTATTAAGTCAAACTTTTTGTCAACTCTCTTAAGCTATCACGTCCGGGATGAGGACTACCTACCTTTTTTACCTAATAATTGTCTAGTTTAATAGTTATTCTATTTTTCATTCATAAATGTTTGCTACCTCAATACAAGATTGTTATACTCAAGTAATGGCTTCAAAAATGTCAAGGTTAGGTTAGATATTTTAAAATTTTACAAATTAAAAAAAAACAAACACAAACTTTAGTTTTACTGAAATAGGGTTTGCACATCAGTGAAAATAATATATGTTTATTTTTTGGGGTATGTTATACAGCGTTACTACGGATCTTAAATATTCTGAATGGACTCGTTATAAGGCCCCATTTAATTTCCTTTTTGCTTTACGGGTGTTTTTGTAACATCCTGTAGATAAATATAAGTATGACAAGTGTAGGTTAGACACCTTAAAGAATATACCTACATAAGTGTGACAGGTTTAAGTTGAACCCTTTAAAGAATAATAATTGATACTCAGTGAAGATTAAAAAAAACTAAATCAATTTCATTATGATGTGTGAGCAATGGAGCCAAATAAAATAGGACCACAGCACCAACTTTTGAATAAAAAGGAATTTCCGTTGGTTTAAAACGTCAAATTTTTACACTTCAATGATCATTGCATTAAGTGTGGCTATTATCATTAATTTCTACCTATGCTTCTACCACAAATTGTCCAGTGATATACTATACAACGGGTAAACTTATCAATCGACTTATGGCCGTTTTCAATAACCTATCAACGATAAGAGATAGGGCTACCTTAGATCAGTAACCAGGCAATCACTGTTATTTTTTAATAATTAATAAAGATATCTTAGCAACAAAACTCTAGTAAGCCTATCTTTTACTGTAGATAGGTTATTGAAAACTGCCATTACTCGTATAGGTACTCGACTTTTTAACTAAGTTGCATTGGTCGTTGTCACGAGTGGACTGTCTGTCTCGAGTATCTAAACAAACAAGTCGATTCCTTTTTTTATCATGATTGGTAAATAATTATGGAACGCGTTAGTTTAAAAATAGTTTGAAATTGTAATTTGTAAACTTTATTTATAATAGATTCGTCCAGTATTCTACTTTGATGCGCGAATAAGTTATAAAATTATAGGATCCTCAACCCCTTTTCTCGAATAATGTGAAAGCAATAACTATTTATAATTTAGTAATAGAAATAAAGTTGAATTTGTTTTTCACAGGCCTGTGAACCTCCAATCCAGCTGGAGCCAGTGGATTTAAGTATCAAGCGTCGCCCTTCCACCACGAGACATCGCTCAAGGGTTTTCGGTAAGTATTTTTAATTACTAAAATACACAAAAATGACCTTTTTTATGATATTGGAAGGCAAAAACGGATTTCCTGATGGTAAGAAATACACGTCGCTTATAGACACCAAAGGTGGAAATGGTGCGTTGCCAACATCAGATTGGGATGGTGAGCCTCTTGCGTGATAAAGTTAACCGCCTACCCTACCCTCCAAACGAGAACACGACAATGGCGAACACTGACGCTATTGTGGCAAGAAGAGGTAAGCCGGTGGTACCAATCCAGGCGAGTGGTTGTAAGACTACCACCTAGTCAATGTCACGGTGTTGGAGACAATAGACCCTGTGCTCGCCTCTTCCGTGCTGCCTGGGTGGAAGGCAGTTGGCCTATTCTACAACGGAACCCGGACCAACACGGGGATATTTTGATAATAAACGTAGGTAACCTGTAGACCTCGTCATTTATTATCATGACTAGTTTCATCTTACGTCATTTTCGTTCTCCCTTCCATCGCAATAAAAAGGCTAATGAACCTTCCACTACAGTTCTGTGGGATAAGACATACGGCTCTCCTGGTGGTAAGAGACAACCGTGGCCTATAGACACCATACATATAGTAGGTCGGAGTTTTAGGCTGATTTGCACATCTACCGATTACCCTACCCTCCCGACCGGAACCTACCAATGTTATTATGGCGTCAGTAATAGGTAGGGTGGTGGATACCTACCCGGGCAAGTTGCTGCACAGCACTCTAATCACTAGTGGTCTTGTTGGGAATACCCTTGTTAACCTGGACTCGCCTGTTACGAGCTGCCTGTTACGAAGACAGATGGCGTATAATTCTACACAGAAGATCCGAACCAAACGAGGAAAGAAATCTCAGTTGACATCTTTGTCGTAGTTGAATCTCACTCACACTCAATGAATATAACAATCTATTTATACACAATATATTATTTAATATACATAATAAACTCTTCCACAGTTTTGGTATATGTATAGAGGATAGGATAGAACCTATCAGAGGTGGTAACATATATAAATTATATGGCAATAGGTTCAGTACTTTTTGGGATATGAATGTTCTCCTCCGATTATATCGATCCAATATATTTTGTATGTGTTACGATGACCGAAGAGATATTATATATTTTCATTTTAAAATTGCCTAACTGTAGTTTTTATGTTACTTACACGCGGGCGAAGCCGTGGGCAATAGCTAGTAATGGTTTATAATGTTTTTCTGTCAAAAACATTAACGATAAATATATATATGAAATTTGTAACCAGCTTTCTAATCTGTATATATAAAAGAAAGTCGGGTTTGTTACAACACTTATAACCCGAGATCTGCTGGACCAATTTTCATGGTTTTTGATTCGTTGGATTTGTCTCCGACCCGAATAGCAGAATATATCCTAAAAACAATGAATGAATAAATAATAATTTATTGATTTCAATAAATAATTAGTACGTGTCAAACAATTGCTGTTGTAGGATAGGATGTCAAATACTATATGTAATGATTGACTTTATACTTACTTTTTATGTACCATTCAACCTTTCTTATACCAATTAAAAAGGTTGAATATTTTATTAGGCATATATAGCATTAGGCAGTACATATAAGTTCCTCAAATATTTATGCGTCCGTGCAGAAATAATGACATAAATTTAACATTTAAGTGTGTGTTCAGAAATTTATTTTGTGTAAATTAGTTTTTCTTCCGAAAACAATTTCTAAGATTTATTCAATAGGATAACGAAAAAATATTTTTATTATTTTTATGTATTCGTATTATTAATTATAATAAAATACTTTTATATTTCTATCCATAATGATATTTTTTATATCATTGTATTATGTTCATCAAAGCCTAAATTAGTTAAACTAAAATGTAACACAACATGCATTGATCGTTAGGCGGAACGAAGTTCGTCGGGTCAGCTAGTATAACATATAAATATTACTGATTTTGTATAGACCATAATGTTATATTTCTACGTATTGATAGCACAGTAGTATCTATAAAGGAGTCCAGGGCTTGCTCTCGGGAGAAGAATTTATGAAAATATCAAGCTCAATTAAATATATCCAAGGTGCAGCTTCCCAATCGATTTGCCTACACAGACACATTTGGAGTATTGCCAAGTGTTATTGCATCGTACTGTCGGGGTCGTATGCCGATCGCAGGCGCGGTACGGAACTACCAGGGAACCGGAACATTAAACGTTGTGAGACCTGTGTTCAATTTAGAAACACTAATGACATCCTCATACGATGCATTTTTTAAATTTGTAATGGAGAAGAGCAGGTGTTGCTATTAAGGATGGTGAATGCTAAAGCGACCTCATCTCGTTCCTAGCCGGGGGCGGGACGGTCATCGTGAGGTTTTTAGTCGGTAGTCTGCGACATACCCCCCTAACACAAAAGGTGGCACGGGGTTATGCCGCAATGCTTGCCCTTTGAAAGTTGTCTGTATTACTAAAATAATTGACGCGGGCGAAGCCGCGGGCGGACAGCTAGTATAAATATCAATTTTTCTTCCAGCCTCTCTCTTATGATTTTTTGTTATTAGTTATAGTCCTCCTCTTTTTCTTTTTCCGATATTACTTCTTGAGCTAAAGCTACGGTTTTCCCTAAACCCATTTTAAGAAAAACTGTAGCTGTACACTATGTGTTTTTCTCAGGTTTTGATGTCACAACGTTTGACAAGTCTGGACGGTAACACTTCTTCATCTATTATATTCAATTATTATTGAATAACAGTTATTATCCCTAAGTTTAATGTTTCCAAAGTCGACATTACTTAGATGTAAATCGCCTAGACTAACTCTCCAAAGTGCCACGTAAGCTTGACCGAATGTGAACCTATGCCCATCAGCGCATTACTTAGGCCCTGAATTTTGTGTATAATTATTGTGTATAACCATACATAGGGGAAATTGTTCGCAATGAACGAAAGCTCTATTAATAATTTCAAATTTACTTTTGAACGTCATGCTTATTATGAACTAGCTGTCCGCCCGCGGCTTCGCCTGCGTGAATTATTTTAATAATTCAGTCAACTTTCAAAGGGCAGACATTTTTCCGACTTATAATACTAATCGCGTAAAAACATACCGTATTTTTAATGTAGTCGGTTAAAAAGTAGCCTATGTCCTTCCTCAACGTCTACTCTACCTCTGTACAAAATTTCATCAAAATCGGTTCGGTGGTTTAGTCGTGAAAGTGTAACAGACAATGTTACTTTCGCATTTATAATATTAAGTATTGATTGAAATATAATGCAATAAAATAATAATTAATTAAAAACGCGAACAAAGTCGCGGGCACAGATAGTTAATAATGTGGTGGATTTGATTATTAGGGTTCTTTCTTTCATGTTAATTGGTAATTTTAAGCTATTTAGTCATGATCATATCACATAACGCACACCTCGGCCTACTCCTTCGGGGACATTAGGCGTCAAGTATTTTTTTACCCCCTCCTTGCATGATATACCTAGGTAACTATCTGCAACTATTATTCCATAATACGGGAACTATTATACATTAACTGCAAATATAATTTTGTATGGTCCTACATTTATATGGGATTACAAAGTTATTCATGCAGTTGATTTATCTTAAAAACTAGACAGAAATTGTGAAACGTTTGCTTTTTCCCTTGATGAAAACACTAAACACTTATTATATTCCAAATTTGAAGGTTCTATGTCTGCTAGAAGTACCTTAGACTTTTGATGATCGCTCAGTCAGTCAGAAAGTGAGTGAAAAAATTAAGACAGTTTGACAAGTTGCAATTCTTGAACTACTGGTTCAAATTGAATAAAATTTCAAATATGCCGTGTTTATACAATACCCGCTTAGTAACTTAAAATTCAGGCATCTTGTATTATCCACGACGAAATTATAGGGGGTCGAATTGTGTTCGGAATATAGATAGACTGACATACATTCAAAGAATAAATAAATATGTGTGATCCGCTCTTAGACACCTAGGCCTATTTTTTTAATAATATTTTCAATGTACAGCATTCATTCTTCTACATTTTTATTACGTGAATAGATATTTTTGTATTAAATGGATAGTTGAACCGCCCAGTCTAAACTGGACTTTACAGACCCGTCTTCAAAACATGATTTAAATAGTAACACTGCGATAAAATACTTTCTCACTTTATTTAACGGTATACATTGTTCGAAATCAAGAACTAGTGTAAATATGTAAATAATATTATAGTAAAAATAATAAGCTTAGGACTATGCTCATAAAAATAATGTAATCAACATATTTTCTGAGAAACTATGACCTTTTTATAAAGAATGTAAATGAGAAAATGTTTGAAGTAACATTACTCGGGACACAATATGTGCAAATATCACCTAAGGCGCAGTCGGAGCTCCACATCGACTGGAGCCTGGCGAGGAGCCACGGTTCACATCACCTTACAAACAGTTGTAAAGAAATAAATATTTCAAGCGTATTGCAGCTCGTGCCAAATACTTAGGTAAAAGTGTTTTAATGTTAAATATTATATACTTTCTTTTCTGGAAGCTTGGTGAAACTCCATTCGTGATGTCTAACATTCCTGTATGTAGGTAGCTATAACTTGGCACTGATTCATTCATTTAATTGTAAAATTAAAATGAATGTGAGACATTTATTTATATAAATTATTATATGTATAGATAACACTTGTATTTCACATGAAACTGGCGACCCACCCCGGCTTCCCATGAGTATATTATGCATATTATATACATATTATAAACATTACTCCTGAGCCACTCCATGTAAAAAACTACATCAAAATCCATTTGGTAGTTTTAAAGATCTAAGCATACATAGGGACAGACAGTAATGGGAAGAGACTTTGTTTTATACTAGGTAATAAAAGGAACGGCGCGATCTAACATAGATTCTTATTGAAGGGAACTAGACGTAATGGCGGCGGGACGCCGGAGGCGCGATGGTGGCGCGGTGGTGGCGCGGTGGTGGCGCGGTGGTGGCGCGGTGGTGGCGCGGTGGTGGCGCGGTCAGCGGCGTCCGAGCAACAGTCACGTGATCTTGCGATTTTTACGCCAAGTAGAGCCGTTCAGCTATGTCTTTCATACTTATCTATAAATTGAGGTACTTACAGCAGCATGTCAGTGGTCCTCCACTAAATAATAAGATTTAGAGAAATTTTGATAGATCACTGATTTCGAATAGCATGTTAAAGATTAATATATATTTTTTTCTGCAGAAAAAAGATTTCATTCTTTATCGTAGCTGGATTCTAAATCACGGAACGTAAAGTTTCTAATAAAATGCAATCAAAACTCTGTTATTCTTGTTTATTCGCGAAACTTATTGAGGTTTTGTTTCTGTTCGTACCATCATAATTATTGGAAAAGTCGCCTTCCTGTTTTCTTTCTTGGTATTAAGGATAATCCATCTGACTTTTGCTCGCCTCTTACTAGGTGCCAAGTAGCTAGTAGCTCTATTCTACAAAAGGAACCACAAAATATCTTTTCCACTTGAGTTGAGGTTCACGATACCAATCTATTAATTAACAAAAAACGGAGTGAATTACGTTACATTAGTGATGACATTACGGTCATTAGGGTTCACTCAGAAATACTTTTGATGCGGAACCTGAAGACAGTTCAAACATAACCGTTATTCACCTCGGTTCATTAAACTTATTACTGACCTAAAACATGTAATATCCTTATACACTCACACACACATTACTCATGATATATTTGAAATTAATTTATCTTCTGCTTCATCTCCTTCGGTAAATTGTAATCATATTTTGAGTTGAACCCGTATATTTCAAATTGCAAACCAACCCACAGTTATATTTCGGAATTCCTTGCCGCATAATTACATAAAAGGACGAGATTAAAAAATTGTTTCGACCCTTCAAAGGTCTCTCATGATTATATGAATTCTCCGAACTTGGGGAAGAATCTTTTAGTAACAATTAATTAACAAATATTATTAACAATATTTCTTCATAGGAAATATGTTCTATAAATAAGACGACTGAATACTTCAGACAAAATAAGATAACAATAAAAATATAAATAAATACGTTAATGAAATTCCCCGTGTTGCGGTTGGGCGAGCACAGGTTACCAGGGCCGTTCCCCACCAGACCAATGATGGTTGAGTGCTGTGTGGCAACTTGCCCGGGTCGTGTCGGTGTCGTTCTCCGATAGGAAAACGACAATTCGGCTTACATAGAACATCGGAGGATAGGGTAGCCGGTAGGCTTACACAGTTGTCTCTTACCATCAGGATATCAATATGCTTTATCCCATAAAAAAAGATGTAATAATATCCAGAAATAAAGACGTCAATGTTAATGATACAAGCACTGGTTATGATAATGGTGTTAGTTTATTTAAGCGTAAGTACTTATGATGTAGGCGAGAGTCCACCTAGGTACGTATTTTGTTACGTTTCAGATGTGAATAGATCTTAGAGCTGGTTCTTTCTCTGGTTAATACAAAAATATGAATTGTATTGACTGCCTTGCTAGCCGTGACGCTTCACGCCACCAACGACCGCGACCAAGTCGTGTTGATGCGAGCAGCAGGGCTACTCTTGAAACCCATCCGATCTCAATGTACGTCCGAAACCAATCCGTTTCCGTTCCAAATTTTATAAAATTTGTACTCTTGAACAACGTTGGAGCGTGATTGGAATCTGACATATGATCCGAGTGTCCTTGTGACAGTAGATTTCAAAAGAAATGTCATTTGAAACGAAATATTTTACACTATAATCTATATAATTTAAAAATACA
>DVZL01008802.1:0-10079 GCA_018236625.1 Lasaia peninsularis | reverse complement strand
TTAATAAAGTGAAGTGTAATAACACTTCACTTAATTTCACTTCGTTAACAAATTATTGTTCTCACTTTCCGGTGGACTGTGACCTCACGGTAAAATGACGGTGTTTAAATCATTCGAAAATGATGATAATTTGGATATTTTTTTTAGCTTATTTATCTCTATTTTAAAAGTGTTATATTTTTTTCAGTTATCTAATTACTTGCAGTATTGTTTAAAAAAAATAAAAAAAAACACATGCATATTCCTTATTGGGTAACTACCAACATGAACACCGGTAGAGTGCTGTGCAGCAACTCGCCCGGATAGGGATCCACCGCCTTACCTATTCTTGCAACTATAATAATATTGTCGTATTCTGGTCCAAAGGGTAGGGTACCCGGTAGACCCGATCAACTGGCAGCTGCGCACCTACAACATCCATGGTGTCTATAGGCCTCAGTTGTCTTTTACAATCAGGAAATCCGTGTGCCTACTCGCTGTCTCATAACATATAAAAAAGATAGCGTGCTGCGGAATCACAACCACTGACTTTTTTGAGATTGATAAGTTCATATTGATGTCGTAATCTGTTTCTAAACGCACTATGAATTTTCCCAATTATTTTTCTTGTATTTTTTTATTGCAATTAACAGTTAGAAATACTTGCAAAAGAAATGACCTATTATTATTTTCATTAACATAGTATGGCCGGTATTTTACAATGTAGTGATCTTATTAACTATTAACAAGTAATTAGATTATGACAGCAATTGTGACACCGACGTCAGTGATGAGTGATGTATGTCTTCAATATTCATAATATAGGGATTCAATACTATAGTTTGACCGCCTCGTTGGTCGAGGGGTTAGCGTACACGCCTAGCTCCATCGACCAACTACAAGGCTCGGGTTCGATTCCCGACAGAGGCAGACATTTGATGTGATGAACATAGATGTCTGTATTTCCGGGTCTGGGTGTTTATTAAATTTACTTTAATATCTATTTCAGTATTTCTATGTATTAATATTGTTGACTAACACCCATAACACAAGTATATAATTTGCTTACATTGGGGTTAAATCAATTTGTGTGATTTGTCCAGGAAAATTTACTTATTTATTAGTTTGTACCTACCTACATGTAAAGAATATAATGACCTCATAATTCTAAAATCAATTTTGACCAATCAAATGGGAACATTTCAAGTTGTTTGCTATTTAATTAAAAAACCGGTCCGACCCGTACAAAGATAAAGCGTTCCTTACCTATAATTATCTGTTAAAACCTAAAAAACACGTTTTTTGTATATCCCTTTAAATACCTATTTAATCCTTTTGATACTATTTGTTGTTATAGCAGCAATATAAATACTTGATCTGTGAAAATTTCTACGTTCTAGCTCTCATGGTTCTTGAGATACAGCTTGGTGACAGACGGACAGCAGATTCTTGTTATTAGATTTCTAGTTCTGTTTTTACCCAGTTTGTACGGAACCCATAAACTATCGTAGTGTCAAAATTAGAAACAGCAGCAGAAATGTACCCTCGCATCGCAATATGTTGACATCATTCTGTATAATTCAGGCAATACCTGACCTGACCACCTCGTTGGACGAGTGGCTAGCGTACATGCCTAACCGCGAGGGTCGGGTTCGATTCCCGACGGGGACAGGCATTTGTGTGATAAACATAGATGTTTGTATTTCCGAGTCTGGGTGTTTATTATTTATTATTGTAATCTATTTAAGTATTTCTATGTATTACACAAGCATATGATTTGCTTACTTTGGGGTTAGATCAATTGGTGTAGTTTGTCCAGTAATATTTATTTATTTAATACCTGGGACGTCTAGGTTATGTATTGTTAGGAATATTACTGTCGACTACATACGAGATATAATGTCATAGTGAAGTTGAACCCTCACGTAGATCGACGGTAAAACGCCTAAAACTGCAATTCGCGAAGCTCAGTGTTTAACATACATGTCTTTTTTCTGGTTTCTCCGGTATTTCATTATTTCAATGTATCGTTGAATATCACCTACAATAAGCATACAAATTGCACACTTAAAGGGTAGATCTATCTGTCCATGGATAATTGTTTTGAGGTTAGAACATTTTGAGTAATTTATCCGAAGTTCAAGTGTAAACCAAGCTTTATCTCTTTATACCTCGTAAAGGACGAAAGCGTGAATATTTTTATTCCCTGTCGGCGTGGTTGCTCATAATGTGGCATTAGCAATAAAACACGCAATGGTTTGTTAAGGCGATTCTAGAAAACGGTCGTTTTGTGATTAGATCAGCGGTCAGGAGGGGAAGGAAGGGGGGTAAGGGGTTGTTAATTGCTCCGTTTTGTGAACACGGCGAGTGGCGTGCACCGCGGGTAATCAGCGGCCACTGACTGATTGCTTTTTAAATAGGTTTTATGCCCACTGAAAATATTTCATACCCAACAAAAATGAACATTAAGTAAATATTTCGTGAATTTGGCGCTTGATTTCTACGTTTACGAGTAATTTGTATAAATAAAATGGATAGTGTTACATTTGTAGATTGAACTAGGCATTTCCTATGGCTTTGTCTGTATTTTAATGTTTAATAAAAAATCAACGTGGGTCAACAACTCAAGAAAAAAGATGGAAGTAGTTATTCGTAAGCGAATTTTGTGTAGATTTTTTATTTTATTAAGTAATTTGTAAATTTTGGCGGCATCTTCAATAATTTTGTTTTGTTTAAGCTTACAAATGTAGTGTTAATGAAGAAAAAATTCTTTTTTTTTATTGATGCCGCTATATTTCACTAGGTATCTTAAGTTAGGATGCCACTGCTTTATCTAAAAGATCCTGTTGAATTGACTATTTTGAATTTTTTGAGTCCGATTTTACAAAATTAGATGAAAATGTAATAAAAACTATTAAAGCATCATGGCAGATGCTTACGCAAAAAAAAGTGACAGCGATTTTGACAGTTTCCTCGCAGCAAATGTCGCGTAACCGTTGCGTGCCCAGTGTCATGTTATTCATGACGCTATCTGAAACTTCTTAAAAAACTTTTAAAAGCTTAGTCTCCAGATAGTTTAGCTAACACCTAATATGTTAACGATGACTTGATTTTAAGCTGCAATTTCAATTTGCCTTAAACTGTTTTTTTTTATTTTTCTTGTCGCAGCATCAACAACAAGCCCTGACGTTTTAGCCGTCGAAATCGGTAGGTCATTGGTACAAATCCCGGCAAGGTTAAAAAACTAAGTGCAGGATACTTATAGATTTTTCAACTAGTAAGAAATGGGGCCTACTCCAAAAAGTAGGTTTTGTTTTCAGAAAATGTCGTTTTATGGCCGATTTCTATAACCTATCTTAGGCTTACTAGAGTTTGGTTGCTAAGATATCTCTATTATTTATTAAAAAATAACAGTGGTTGCCTGGTTACTGATTATTCATATTTCATCAACTTAAGAAATTTGCATATGCAATAAGTAATATAATTAAAAAAAAAACACCGTGCAAAGCTCGGTCATCCAGGTACTGATTATAAAATTACCAAGATTAGGACATCCATCAATTAGTAAATTTGTAAAAACATTTTAATTATAACAATAGATTGTTAGATATAGAATGAACGGCTAATTTATGCATATTACAAATCTTCATTAGCCTGTGTATTTATGTAATTTGTAGTTTTACGATTTTGTTATATTTTTAATACTTAATTAACTTAATTGTTCTCTTCCGTATCTTTGTTAAAAGTTTGTTTAGGTAATAAATAATAAAACTCATTTTATACTAAGTTTATTAAATATATCATAACTTATTACTTTGTTTTATAAATTAAACAAGTCCAAATATACAATTTTAACTGCACCAGTTGTAGTAATATTTACACTCTCAAAATATATATTAAGAATCCTTGTGAGGTCTTTTCATTTGATACCGGTGCTGCAGTTTAAAAAAAAAATTAATGACATCTCACAGCTATCATGGTTATTTCCGTCATTTTTAGTTTTTCTAGTTCCGGGGTATACTTAAGTAGCAATAACTTTTAAAGCAACAACAGCTTCAGATTCTCTCTCGCCATTTATTTATATTATTAATTAATTTAAAATAAGTCCATCTTGCTTACTACGGGCTATTTTATTGAGCTTTGTTTTAGTCAATAATCTAATGGTTATCATTTATTAAGTAGGTTTTCTTTTCATTTAATATCAAAGCTTAAAGCTTTATCAATAACGTAGTATTAGTGAAAGTCAAAAGTACCTACAAGTATACTTACGAAGCTCGTATAAACCAGCCGTAGAATTCAATTTCATTCATTTCAAGCCCGATGTTATATACATATTTACTGTCTATGGGCAGCAGTTAAAAGGTGTGCTTAAATGTTATCGTATGTCGTAGATCGTAGCAGTCTTGTATCGTGAAACATTGAGGTAACTTCAAAAGTGAATAGTTTCGGCGGAGTAACATGAAAATTCTATAATCTTCAAGTAGAACACTCTAAAAATTTAAAAATTTCCTCACTTCGACGATATTAGGATGGATGTGATGTGTGATCCACGTACTTACACATGGAGACATGCTCTATTAACAGCTTTTCTATGTGTATGTGTGTTTACTATTTATGACCGTATAAGACATACTTACATTGTCCAATGACTCATTATCAGGGATGCCTCAGATAGAGCAAAATGAAGAAACAAAAGTAGGAAATTTTACCCTATATTCCCTTACTTAAGCATAAGGAACACCGGGATTACCTCTAAGATGATGATGATGAAAGTTTGGAGCTCGAAACAGAAGGCCAGCGAAGATAGGTAGCACATATAATTAAGCATGAACCTATTGACCGTGAGTAAGCGAATATAGATAGCACATACAATCTAACACGGGCCTATTTACCGTGAGTAAGCGATGGCGTGACCAACCGGAGTTTACAGTAACGCTACTGTTGTGGATTTCAAACAACTTACTCGAATTAAGCCGTGTTAATCACTGGATGTATTTATTGTTATTTCTTTTCGTTCCGAAATTTATTAATTGGAATTACATCTTTTTATGTTTTTTTCAAAAATAACTTGTATTTAATATTTGGTGTTTCATGAGGCTGTGTCTTGAGACCGATGATATTTTTTGAACATATAGAACTAAAACTTTCTTGAGTAATGCGTTCATTTCCATAGATCAAATAATTTTAGATAGATATAGTAATGGAAGTGCCTTAATTTTAGCGTTTTCAAAAAATTATCATGGCATCATAATTTTATCACAAATCTGTCGGCTTCTCGACATTGACCCAAATAACCCGACTCGTAAAATTCTTTAACTTTTTCAGTTAAGTAAGTTAATAAAAGGGTATTCGAAAAAACAACCAATAAAAGTGAGAAGGAGAAGGAAATGTCATGAATAAGTTTAAAACAATTATATTAATTGACAACATTTTAATTACAAAACACCACAAAATCTATTGGACATAAAATGCCACATTTTGGATTGCTTAAGTACATTGCCATACAACTATAATAGCTTTAGGTATATAATATTATACACCTGAACTTAATATTTTACTGTGTAATACTAAAAATACATATTGTATATTTTTCATAATTTTATATTATACAAAATTTATTTGCACGTTGTACCAATTTTATGAGTTATTTGAAAGATATATACATAGAAAATAAAAAGTTAATGAAATTGTTAATATCTATAAGGAATACCGTTTTCAAATTGGAATTTATAAAATATAAATAAACAAAAGAAATTTGGGTCTACATATAGAAATATTTTTTGTAACACTGATTACTTTCTTTGTTCTGAATCATATTTTTAGTTAATGTTTTCCGAAATATAAACTGATATTATTGTATTCAGGATAGGATTGTATATGTTAAGTAGAAAAAAACTTCGTTAGTTATTTGATACTCTCCTCAAAAACGAATTCGGAGTAAGAACATCTGAATTCGATGTAAGAACAACGAATAATAAGTAAGAACTAGAAAGTATTTTTTTAAGTTTTTGGTCACAAAACATTGTGACTGATTGAAGTTTGCAAAAACCTATTCAGACTTGCCAGAAAGAAAATAGTTTAGTGATTATTTACAACTGACTGAAGTTCAACCTATACAATCAAATTTCATATAAACAGCAACTTTTCAAACTACAATTGTTTTCAAAAATGGTTGCTTTTGGTTACCATCACCAAACTGATGATGACTGAACAACTCTAATGCTGAGATAAATTAAATATAATCCGATCTGCAATTAAGTTGATATCTCCTGAACTATTTCCTTCCTTTATTATTTTATTACCTTCTATAAATTAGAATTTTGAACACTTTAATGTTGTTTCATTTTACGATTTCAGATATTTAAATACTTAATAAAACTATTGATTTGAAACGATGTGAGAGTCACTTTATATTTTACAATGTGACCATTTATTCCATATATTATAACAACGAAGCCAATGTACCTATTTTATATTCTTTAAATTAGTAACACGACATTTATTTTATTGTATTATACATAACTACACCTATGTTTAATCTAGGCTTATAATATCACATAACATTACGGACATTTGTCCACTCTTATAAACACGATCTTATGGGCCTACAAGATACTTTTTCCAGACGCCGTCGAAGGTTGTTCACGTTATCAGTAAGCGCTTTTAACGCATTGTTATCTCCATCAGTGTGCTTTTGAACATTTATTTTATGTAATATTTGACTATACTCATCGTTGACACTTGATAAAACTTTGTTTTCAATGAATACATAAAACTTAATGTTCCACATTAATTTATAATTAATATAGAACATTTAAGTGTTTTATGGAAATATTGTTTAATTAAATTTCTACAAGTTAAGAAAGAGTACATTTAACGTGCAATTCAGAAATACTCATGTACGGCGCCGGAAAAAGACAATCTGCGTTGGCCTTATATTGCAAACACCACAAAGTCCACAAAAGTGTTTAGTGCAAGTAATAAATAAAGAGTCTTTGTTTATGGTGATTCATCATGCATTTGATATTTCCATTGAAATGTTCGATCATTTATGATGCTCACTTACTTTACATCGTTTCTTGTATCACAACTCACTGGAGTGTTCATATTGTTTTTATTCACAATTCACTAAAGTTATACGTGGATGGGTTCATCATCGTCTTCGTCATCTGAATGCCTCTCTAAAGATGGTTCTCGAGGTGATCTAGGAGGTGGCGCTGGGCTACCAGGGTCTACATCTGGCGAGGGCGTACGTCTTGCTTGTGCATAATAACCTAGGGCTCCAAGAGCCGGGGCCCCTAGAGAGCCTAAATGCGCCGATGGTCCCGGTAGTCCAAGGCCCAAAGGTGGAACTCCCGCTAGCGGCGCGCCGGGATATAACCTAAAAAGACATATAAATTAGCTTGGTTTCTGATCACAAAAAATATTTTTAGTATAAAGTTTCGTTATACAATAATCAATTATCGAAACTATCTTTGTAACCACTACTAGGCCTGTGTTCTCGCAATGAGTTTTGTATGAGAACCCACTCTTTTAAAATAGATACAGCGATTTAGTGGTTCATTTACATATATAAGTACACATGTATATATTATATCAGTAACAAATTATCATTATGAACTATTCTGTTGTCAGATTAACACAAAAAAATCAACGTTAAATTTATTTTTTTAAGAATTTTCGGAAAATTTCTAAAAATATTACGTTAGTCATCCACACGTTAAGAGTTCCTTTAAGCTAATAAATATTGTTTTGTAATTCTTACCGATATGGCAATGGTTTTTGTAATGTGTTCGCTGTTGCAGATGCTGCAGCGGCGGCAGTTGCTGCTGCTTGTCTATAGTATAGGTCTGCGGCAGCGGGCGCAGGCTGCGCGGGGTACGCCGGTACCCCGGCCCAGTAGCCTCCGTACAACCTCTGGAATGCCGCGTAGTTACCAGCCTCCGCGAGAAGTTCCAGACCAACTGCTGTTTGTCTTTTCCACTTCGTCCTGTGGGAAAACATTACAAAGTAAATATCTACGCAATGCGATAGTAAATATTAAGTTAATGTTAATATCTATTTAAATATTTCTATGTATTAGTATTGTGGACTATCACCCAAAATACAAGGGCATAATTTAATTACTTTTGGGTTTTTATAAGTATAACAGTTGATCTAATGTATGTAACTTGTCTAGGAATATTCGTTTATTTAAAGTCAGTATTTCTGAAGTTCAATTAAAACCTTTATAGGTCTTGATAATTTTGACTTTTTTAACGTCATTGTAGTTATTAGTGAAACAATTTTTTTTATTAAAAATGTATTATTTAGTTTACGGAACAGCACCTTTTTTCTAAAGACAAGCGTGCCTGTTGTACTTATTCAAAAAAATCTTATGATATGTTTTATATTTAAGAGTAAAAATAATATATGTGATCATAAAATTTTCGAGACTACATAGTGCTTATTTTTAAACAATTTTGGAAACAACGCTTTATATGCATAGGTACTTACATATATGTCGCAAATTTTTAGTAGAGTCATTTGTAGGATATATTAATTACTATCAAGATAAAATACAAAAATGTACTTTTGTTTTACTTCTTTAAATTGGTTAAAGACTTATTAAAAAAATCGTTTGAAGGGTATGAGTCGGTATACTTTATTAAGGATCATCCATTTCTTACTACCGGGAAATAAGTCAATTCGTTTGCATTATCTCATCTTAGATTGGTAACGAACATTTACATCTGTGGTATCTATAACTGGTGTAGATTTTACGATAAAATCTTTATTACTATCAAAAATATATTAGTTTTTAATGAATTTTAGTTTATTGCTATCTAATAATTATAGTAATGATTAAGTTTAATAATATTATCTTCGTAATACATTAAAAATAAGTAGCTTGATATACATTATGTTTATGCACGACCTAAGGGAATACTTAATCAAATGATAAATTTGTCACCAAAAGATAGATATAACTAATGATAATTTTTCTCTGAATGATAAAATAAATTGATAAAATTTCTATAAATATGAATATGAAAGTTATGGACATTGATTAATAAATATAATTAAGATATCTAATTAATTTGATAATGACGTAGTAAATGTCAAAAATTGTAACCACTTAGAGATTGGAGGCACGATAAGTACGCAATATCCATTTATTAAAAAAAACATGTTGGTCCGGATCCCCTTCGTAAAATAGGCCATCTGAATTCTGCCTGGCAGTTCTTAAAATAGATCATTACCGATATGACCACTGATGGTAGAATACAAAGGGAATGGTAGCCTCTATTTGCACATTAGGCCTAACACTCTGACACAGTCATAATCACTGTGATGTTTATAAGTCATGGTTATTTTCCATCGAAAGAACCGTGTGCTTGTACATAAAAAAATTATATCGAACTTTTAGACTACCACATTGGTGGATGATATTTTGTCCCAAGTACGAAAAGAGTGCTATAATACAAATTGTATAATGCAGTGAAACTGCAAAAAACTGACTTCAATTCCATTATTGTATCGTCTATATTGTAACTTTTTTTTTGTTTTTGTTCATATTTAAAAAGTACCTACTGAAGCAATTGCCATAGAATTTATACTGAACTATCTAACTAGTAAGACCTATCGTACAATTAAATTAAGTTTTACCAAGCGCCAAGGATAGATAGTATACAATACCTATCGTACAAAATAAAATCTTTAAAAAACATTTGAAATAGACGTAATGTTCACGTAAAAAATAACAAAAAAAACATACAAAAGATTTGGAATGGCATTAATTTTTTTTTAATGAAATGACATTAATTTTTAATTTAATCTATGAAATTTAAAATAATTGAAATGTCAATTATAATTATCGGCATTTCAATAGAGACGTATTATAAAATAAACAATGTATTAACAAAACTATTAATTAAAATGTTTAGCTAAAAAGACCGAGAACTATGATTAATTACTAATAACTATTAGGACCAAAGACAACCTTATTGGATGCAAATAAAGATTATTATTATTAGAGTTTTTAAAAAAAAGTACCTTCACGCCTATTATCCCCGAGGAGGTAGGCAGAGGTATGCTAGTATATCCACGACTCGTAAGTC
>DVZL01008801.1:0-10080 GCA_018236625.1 Lasaia peninsularis | reverse complement strand
CTAAAATTTGTACTGTGATGTATCAGTTCAGAATCCCTGTTTCAAAAACACAATAGTTTGCAATAACTTCCACTCAATCATCGTGTTTATTTGGATATATCTGGAACTTTCAGTAGGGCGGTTTCTTTTTTGAAGTTTTACAAAAATGTAGGTTTACCATAACATAGTAAAAAATACATGGAATAGCAATAGATAAGGACATTACAGTATTCATGGTTTCTACACCAAACCAACCCCGACAATTGCAATGACAAGCAGACAGATCGATTATCAGAAACATTTTGAAAAAAAAAATACTTTAGATCGAACATTACATGTATTTTTATCTGAAAGTTCTTAAATGTATAAAATATTTACACTATTTTTACTCCAGAACGTATGGACCAATTTTTTGGTGTTTTTGAGATTTTTATTGTATCTTCTCCAGAAATAGGATATTAACCAATAAAAACAACGACAAATTAAATTAGAAAAATACACGAATAGGGTGGTACGAAATTCACCGGTAAAGATAGTTAGGTATAGAAGGATAGATACGTACGGAAAACTGTAAGTTGTTTTTCGCCAGATGCTTTCGTATATATTGGTGTGTCCAGGGAGACTTCACAGGAGTAGCTGCCACTCGCTGGGAAGTCCAGGTTCTGTAGGATTATCGAGTTTTCCGTTGCCAAAGCGATCTGAAACAAAGCATTGACACCTGGTGTACATCATTTAAACTTATTTATCGTACACTACAAAGTGAGCTAAATTACATTACATTAATAACACCTATGTTCATATCATTTAAAATCAATATATTTTTATAGTAATATTATGTTATGTAATTATTGAATTTCAGTGTATTTTTCTTCTAATTTTGTTTTTCTTGACTACATTTTAATTGTCAGAGTTTTATCCGACGAGGAACCAAACTCATGAAGAACATGTCAATTGCAACATCTGCATAAGAACTCGTAAAACACAAAAAGGGGTTCTTGAAGGTAACTTCAGGTATCATTTCTAACAAGTTCATAAAATTTTGTGATAGTCTGTCTTGATTGTTATCCATTTTACGTAATTAAAAATCCCAACCTCTTGTAGAAAAATAACATATTTGATTAAATTTATTCTAAATAAAACAATCTTACTTCTTTTTAATACTAAATAATGAATGCCTTTGCAAAAACCCTTAGTAAACAAATTATACGTATATTTTATAATACTAATCAACGATACTTAATATACATAGAAATACTGAAATATTTATCGGAATAATAAAATAACAGACTTAAAAATACAGACATCCATGGTCATTATACAAATGCTCGCCTTCGTCGGATATCGAACCCGAGTCTCGACGACCAATGACACATTAGGCAAGTTCGCTAACTCATCAAACAAGGCGTTGAAAATGTATTCTAAAAGTATTACAAAGGGCTTGATATAAAAAAGGTATGTGCTATATTTTGCAATTTTGTTTAGATAACATCCCATTTCTGTAGTGACCTGAAAGTGAGGTCGACCTGTTACGCCCTGAGCCCGCTAAATGAGGCGCGTGCATGCAATATAACGTAAAGTACACTGGAATACTGTATAAAGTGAGTTATTTATTACAGTGTTTAGTAATTTGTATAATGACTGAAAAAACCTACTGTATTTTTGCGGTAAAGTATGCGATGACTTCGTGGTTATCACGTATACTAGACTGTAGATTATGGTGCGGATAAATTAATTATGCTGACTTTTAAAACAATAATGTAAGGGTCATTGGAATACTGGACAAAGTGAGTTATTTATTAGTGTTTAGTAATTTGTGTAAGGGCTGAAAAATCAACTGTATCTTTTTATAATAAAGTATGTGATAACTTCGTTGTTATCATCTGTAGATTATATTGCGGATAAATAAATTTTGCTGACTTTAAAACAATATTGTTAGGTCCATTAGAATACTGTGCAAAGTGAGTTAGGTATTTATTACATTGTGTAGTGATTTGTATAATGACTAACTTCGTGGTTTGCACACAAATTGTAGATTGTTGTGCGTACCTATTAACTAAATTTTGCTGACTTATAAAACAATAATCTAAGTTTCATGGGAATACTGTCCAAAGTCAGTTATTTTTTACAGTGTCTATCAATTTGTGTAAGGGCTGAAAAAAATCTACTTTAAAATTACGACTACTAACTACGATACAAATAAATGACATTGGAGTGTCTGTGTTAATATTACTAAAAATAGTATTAATATTACAATAAAATAAGCGTTTTTTACTTAATTCATATGTACGTTTAGGAGGTACATAATATACTAAAACATATTTTTTTAGAATTTGTCTGCCTGTTTGTTATCGCTTTCATTCGCAGACAGCTAATGTAATAAGGAATGGCTTGGGCTACTTTTATTTTAGAATCTTTTATAGAAATGTATAAAAGAAAATAATTAAGTAAAATCGCGGACGAAGTCGCGAGCTATAATAATGTATTATTGGACATAGTATTGCAAACAAGAACCAATCCACAAAAAGTAAGTTTATATATGAGTAAATTTTAATTATAAAAGCGTGAAGAAAAATTTAAAATTTTATCATCATAAAACTTTAACTCGATCAAGTTATATATTTTGTGAAACGGGTTACCAATTTTTTTCACACTTTTAAACGTAAAATTTAATCATCTACAGAGATATTTTTTGTGGCTTGGTTTTAGTTTTAAGAACTATGTATAACAGACAGCAAATAATAATCGCTTTTATCTTGCAGTGCGGGAGTTTACGGCCGTCAAAAAAAAACAAGTCAAGCGCAAGGACAGTAATTTTTTGAGCTCTCGTAAAAACCTTAGCGTCAGATGGACGTAAGATAAAAAAAAATATTATTTTTTTATGTTAGGTCCAAAATATTCAGAAACGGGAAAATCCTAGAAAAAACAATTATACAAGGACAAGTAAAGACAAGGCTTAGCAACATATTTTGATCAAGTTTAGAGCTTGTGAAGTTGCGTGTGGAGTTAGCAACTTGGCTCTGCATGAGATCTGATAAACTTTTTACAAAGCGAACTATATGGTCTTGTTTTGAAAATATATTGCTCGAAAATGTTTTTGTGGTTTTGTTTTCTAATGGATTGTTAAATTAAATAAATCAAAATTAATCTTTTTTTGTCGTAAATAGGGTGCGTAATGGTGTCAAAATAAGTTTAGTTCTACCTGTTTAACCAGTTTTAACTGGTATACAAATTTTTGCACTTATATTAATTTTATATAATTATTAAAAAAATTTACAACATTCAATTAAAATGAAATAAAAATAGGCAATATGAAATAAGATTTAAGACAATAAATTAAAAATAATAAAAAAATCCTTCATATCATGATAGCATTTTCTTGACAACCATTTTGACAATATATTTTTTTAATCTCTGTATAGGTAGATCCTTAATGTTATTCAATATCTGATTATATGCTTCAATGGCCATGTAATGGTCTTTTTTTCCTATATTTAGGTAAGTATATTTTATTGTCGTATCTAGTAGATTTTTGTGTTTTAAATATATTAAAAAAATGGGTCCTAATTATAAATAATGGCTTAGGACAATATAAACAAAAACTGTCACGCCCCACAAAAGGGGAAAAATGTACCTCTACCTAGTACATATGCACAATATTAATTCCCATGATGTGAGAGGTGGCAAGTCCATCGCCATATCGGGCACAAATCGCGTGTTTCGTTGCGATGTTTTTACTTCACCAAGAGCACTCATAAAATGTACTTAATTTTCTGAGTGCTCTTACGGTGAAGGAGGACATCCAGGAATCTTGGGCCTAGTTTCCCTTCTGGGTGATAGAGGTCAGATGGCAGTCGCTTTGCGTAAAAACTGGTGTCCTAGGACTTAGTCAAATCCCCGAGATTACTCGCGCACGAAGGGTTCCACTATGTATAAGAACGGAAAAAAATATCACGTTTCTTGTATCGGAGCAACCACCTATAGACACCAAAGGTGGAAATGGTGCGTTACCAAACTGAGGCTGGGATGGTAAGCCTCTTGCCTGAGAAAGTTTACCGGCTACCCTACCCTCCAAATCAGAACACGACAATGGCTAGCACTGACGCTATTGTGGCAGGAATAGGTAAGGCGGTGATACTAAACCGGGCGAGTCGTTGCAAGACTCTACCACCTAGTAAATATCCTTGTAATGAAACTGTATTATAGGTTGTCTGCTAAATGTGAGATATACTTTGTTAGCTACTGTACTTCACTGTCACTTGTTTATGTATTTAATCTAAATTATATAAAAAAATTGTTAGAATATTGTAGAGAATATGGTATATAGTGGACAATTTTAGAATATTAATATAGACGCTTCACAAAAACCGCTGTTAAGTTCTATTTAATAAATTATTACATATTATATTCTATTTTACCGTCAAAATAAAAAATATAGATATGAGAAAACAAAATTATAATAAAAATAACTTTAATATTCTCGAGATAGGGTAAGCTCTTGTAATTTGATATGCCGAGCTTCAATTAAGAATATAAGAAGAGCTTTAGATTTCGTGACGCAAAACAAAAACATTTAGGGAACTCGGCAATTACGTTTTTCTTCGAAACACCAAGGCGTTACAGTTTGCAAGCCATAAAATTAAACAAAGTAAGGGAATATTTCTTGGAAAGAATATTGTGAATATTTAGGGGTTAGGAGGCCTCATGGGCTAGTGGTACGTGCATCGGACTTCAATTCCGATAGTCCAGGTTCGAACCCCGCCAGGTTGATACATTAGCGTCAAATGTTATAGTTAAAGCAGACTAGTTATTTTTGCACACTCCACAGAACAGCTATAAAAAAAGTAAACGACTAATCTACATAATATACTTATTCACCCACCCATGACGACTATTCCGGTAGTTCAGGTTCAAATCCCGTCATTTATCAATGAGTTTTTATACATTTTCTGAGTGCTCTTACGGTGAGGAAAAATGCGGAAACTCAGATTCCAGGTCTGATTACTATTTTGGTTACAAAGGTCAGATATCAGTCCTCTTTGTGATAACTGGTCTTGGTTTGGTAGCACCCCTCACTGATACACAAATAAATAAAATTAGAGTGTTTGTATCATTTTAAAACAACCGCTTTTTACTAAATGTACATATGTGTTTACAAGATACATATACCAAAATATATTTTTATATATCTATCCATATTAATATTGATTGCGTATCATTGTATTATGTTCATCAAATTCTAAATTAGTTCAGCTAAAAGTTAACACGACATGCATTGACTGTTAGGCGGTACGAAGTTCGCCGCGCCAGCTAGTTATTAATAATAGTATTTTAAAACCTCATCTGCAACTAGACTGAGCTGAGATATATCGAAAAACTAAAGCATATTATATCGAAAGATATATTTTATATCTTTTTTTGGTATCTAAAGCTGTCCTGAATGCTGGCTAAGTGTGGTCAAACAGTTCCATATTTAAAACTACATGGTCGTAATTTTAAATATGGAACTGTGCAATAGATTGAAGAGGATAAAGCATTTCTTGGAAAAAGCTGAGTAAACAGCAAGAAAAACTATTTTCACAAGTCACTCTAACCCCAAAGTAAGTAACTCCAATAATTTTAATAAGAGCATCCAGAAATATAGGTAGACTGTTTGAAGTTGTATATAGAGTTGGAAACTTGGTTCTAGATGGGATCTGATAGCTTTCGGGTCTCATGGATGATCGGTGATTTACAAAGCCTCAGTGACATCATCGATGCCAAGCTTAAATGACTTTCTATAGAACTGTGCATTGGACATTTCAACTCTGTCAAATCATCTCTATTGAAACCTATTCAGGCGATCAAAACCATTAAAATCTATCATATTGAAATTTTGCAGTAACCCAGATAAAGTATAAAAGTACGTTGAAAATGACATATTAAGCAACCCTTTCAAGTTATCAATAAGAACTACTTAAATGAATCAACTGAAATTCTTTTTTCAGATGTTTAATATTGAATTAGACGTTAGAAAAAAAATCTTTTTTTATTTGAAATTATTATGAATTAGTTCAGGTACCCGAACTAATTTAGGCTTTGATAAACTTTAATACTTTTAAACCTTTATAATTAAAAAAAATACAGACAATAGTTTATTCAACCTTTTTAAATAGTTTACGCAAAATACATTTCTGAACGCATGCATAAATGTCAATTTGCAGGATGGACGACAATAATTATTTGGCAGGATCGACGACAAAAAATTGACATGTACTAAACATTTATTGAAAATGATTTATATTTCATAATTATGTATTCATAGAGTTTTCACTGTTTTAAAGATGTATTCTGCTATTCGGGGCGAAGACCAATCCTCGTTGGATTTGTCTTCGTCAAAAACCATCAAAAACCATGAAAATTGGTCCAGCAGATCTCGAGTTATAAGTGTTGTAACAAGCCCGTCTTTTTTATATATGATAATTATATTAAATATATATTATAATTATAATACATTCACATATACCCACTGTCTTTTTAACCAATCAAATCACTTGTAAGAAGTCAAGTTCACAGTGACCAGTTGAAGTTATTTTTTCAAACGAAACGGTTATTTAATAATAATAATCCTAATAAACTTATACCCGATATACACTTTATTCTTAACGCGAACTTGTAGCACCAACATTTACAGTTTTATGTGATAGATGTGTACAGTAAACAGTGGTTACAAGATATCTAGCTGAAATTGCGGTTGGTCTAACTATTCGCAATGCTGACCTGGAAAATTAACTTTATCCAACCCATTACTCCGCCGCGCCGCCTTCCACGTTCATAGCTTTCAAGATATTCATCATACTTATATACCTAGCACCTGACTGATGTAACAAAGATCTTGCCGTAAGAACAACAATTACAATAAAAATGTTTTTGTATTTTTTTTATGATAATGGAAGGTAAACAAACAGACGGATTTCCTGATGGTAAGAAATACACGTCGCCTATAGACACCAAAGGTGGAAATGTGCTTTGCCAACCTGAGGCTGAGATCGTAAGACTCTTGCGTGAGAAAGTTTACCAGCTACACTATCCTACAAACAAGAACACGACAGTTGCGAGCACTGACGCTATTGTGATAGGAATAGGCAAGGCGGTGGTACCAATCCGGGCGAGTCGTTGCAAGACTAGTTAACGTCACGGTTGTAATATTATTCGTAAAGTCCATTCGTTTAGATAGTGTCGGTACACATAATGGCGGACTTACGACAGCACAGTTCCTTTGTCTACACGGCAGCATCGTTTGACACGTGCGAGGTGAAAGGTGACGTTATCTAAGCGAATGGATTTTATGTATACACAGTACAAATACTAAAATATATTTTTACAATTTTTGTCAGTCTGTCTGTTTATATTGATGAGATTAAAGCTTTTATGTAATTGCGGTCCATGCAATAACCTATTCTAGTAACTAACAGTAAAGTAATATAATCCATTAATGTTTAAAATTAAAATTAAAATTCAACTGTAATTCAATGTTATTTTTGTTGTTATATAAATAATTTAGTAATTATTATTTATTTGTAATATGTATGGAATAAATTAAAGCTTATTATTTTACGCGCATTAAATACATTTTGGGCATTATGAATATTAAAAACAAAGTATCTAATGTAACCTAACCACCCATTTACCGCATTTCGTGGAAAAATATTTGCATTTGTAACCTTATCAATATTAGAAACATGTAACATTGTGATTAGCATAGCATAAGCAAGAAATAAAAATATATTTTGTACATTACGAATATGAAAATTAACGGAAAATATTTATTTAACATTTTAGTAGTAACATTAAGAACATGTGAAATTGTAATTATTTTTTTCAAATGGTTGCCATCGGCCAAGCTTGTTGTTTCTATGTTATTTGTTACTAACTAGCTGAGCCCGTGACTTCAGTCGCGTTTTTATTCAATAATTTTATTTTGTTAATTTGTTAATTTTTACACATTTGTTTTTTTTTATATAGTAAAGAGTTTTGTTAATAAAATTCTAAAATAATAGTAGCATTACATGAGCTGTATGTCAGTGTTCAATCGTTTCAGAAGTACAAACAGACAGACAGAAATGTAAACGCGACAAACCAAAATAAAATATTCTTCACGATATAGTACAAAACAAAGTCTCTTTCTCTGTCCCTAAATCCCTATGTATGTTTAAATCTTTAAAACTACGCAGCGGATTTTGATGCGGTTTTCTTAAATAGATAGGGTGATTCAAGAGGGTTTTTATGTATATGACATGTATAGTATACCCGTGTGAAGCCGGGGTTGCTAGTTTTAAATATACGAGTAATAAATATCCAATTTCTTCATTATATCGATAAAAATGTTATATTTCAATACAGAGCTTGGGGAGAATGTGAAATACTTTTCTATAGCTGTGCTTACAATAAAGGCCAGTCAAGATTTTTCTTCTGACTGCGGAAGTTTGTTAGTATACTGTTATCATTTATTTTTTACGCTCGAATCAAACCCGTAGTTTTATACTTTTATTTTAACTTTGTCCTTATTTTTATTTAATTATATTATTTTATATATTTCTAAAATAAAAGACTAAAATAAAAGTAGCCTAAGCCATTTCACATTACATCAGTTGTCTGCCAGTGAAATTCCCGTCAAAATCGGTCCAGCCGTTTCAGAGATTAGCGGGTATAAACAGACAGTCAGACAGACAAAGTTACTACTAGCTAGCGCTTCGGAATTTCGTTGTGGTAGTCCGAGGTCTAACGCCGCCATGGAACAATAATATTCTTTAACTTAGTACATTTTCCGAGTGCTCTTACGGTGAAAATATTGTAATATTTCGGCTTCGTGTATTCAAAATCGACCTTATTTAGGATCGGGCGCGGTTTCCCATCTGGGTTGCAGAGGTTAGATGGCAGTAGCGTAAAGCGCTGCGTAATGCGTTGTGTAAAGCACTGCGTAAAGCGCTCCTGTCATACCCAATATCAATATCATCTCATATTGAAACAGGATGAGGCCAGGACGAAGAAGATGGAAACATATTTTCGAAAATAAGACCGAAATTATAATAAGATCAAAACACAAATAAACTTTACAGGAAATTAACGGCCCGAGAATGGCCATAGCAGGTGAATTAGTCACATTTCTCATATATCGCGTTATAGAATTTTGTTTATAATTTCCTATCCGCCCGCGGCTTTACCCACGTACGAACAATTTTTTTCAGGTTTATCATACTTATTGCGTAAAAACATTTTAATGTAGTCGGTTAAAAAGTAGCCTATGTGTTATTCTCATATATAAGCTATCTTATCGTAAAGTTTCATCCAAATCCGTCCAGTGGTTTTTCCGTGAAATAGTAACAAACATTCACACATACCTATATCTATCCATACTTACATACTTTCACGTTTAATTGAAAGTAGGATTTGAACAGGTTTTTGGCAACCAATTTAATTATACATTTTGTTGTGTCTGTATGAAATTTGACCGGAAGTTTTTAACTTAGTAAGTAGAAGTTTTGCTGGCATGAAGTTGTATTTTTGGAGTTTGAAACTGAGCGCTGGGCGGTTATGATGTTCATATAACTTGTACAGTAACTTTAGATTTCGAACACGTCTTGAAGAGAGAGAACATTTTGTATTAAAATACTAGCTGTCCCGGCAAACTTCGTACATGCATTTAGGGATATGAAAAATAGATAATCTATTCTCAGACCTACTCGACAGTCGACATGCACACAAAATTTGAATAGTCGTTTCGAGGGAGTTTTGTAACAAACACTGTGACACGATTTTTTTATCTAGTTTTTTTTCCAAGAGATAAGACGGCGATTAGGCATGAGGGTCTCTTGATGGTAAAAGGTGACCGTGGCCTATAGACACTATAAGACAGATTATTCTGAATAAGCCCTACATTGCCGGGGATTCGAATATGCCCGAACTGGCGATAGGCTTGCCACCTATCATATCATGATCCCTAGTACCTTGGCTAATCGTGGGTGGTTTTTTTTATGGGATGAGACAGCAAACAGGCACATGGGTCTCAGATGGTAAGCTACAAACTGTGGCCTATAGACAACATAGATGTTGTAGGTGCGCCGC
>DVZL01008800.1:0-10080 GCA_018236625.1 Lasaia peninsularis | reverse complement strand
AAAGCTGTGGGAACTTTACCAGAAATTTTGTGGAATTTTGGCGGGAACACGAAACGACACTTTTCACTACTAGATATTACATATTTTCACTGAGGCACATTATTAAATGTTTTATGATGAAGACCCCACCATTTTTGCACGTAAAACACCAATAAAACACAATTTTTGAAAAATAATATCTCACAGCAATCCGCTCCATTCCGCGTTTCCACCAAAACTCCAGTTATTTTGATATTAAAAACCGACACTCCAATTTTACTTATTTGTATAGACTGCGGAATATAATTTTTTGAGCCTTGATATTTCTCATTGAGTTTCAGTTCAGAATCCGGACCTTAATTTTCGTCTGTCAAGAACAGTAAGGGAGTTTTGCCACTCTCTTGGCTTGACCTTCTAATTAAGTAATACGTGTTCTCTTCAGGATCTCAAGAAAAATTGGCAATTGATGCAAAAAGCATTCCTTCAGCTGCCAATGTTGACCGACACCATACCCAAGATACTTAAAAAGACGAAAATGGAGCAAGAGTTACGTCAGTTAGAGAAAGACATCGCTTTAGTGGAATCAAATCCATATATTTATATTTATGACTGATTTTTAAAGTAACACCAATTTGCAATATTTATTTTTTTACAAAGAGCCTAATTTTTTTTAATTGTTTTTTTACTGTGCATCATACGTTAATCTTTTTAGCCATTGTAATATGACTTATTACAGTCTTAAATTAAACGAGGTGATTAACTTGATTTTTATTTTTTTAAAAGTCAGAGTAGGCATTAACATAAAATCTTCTAACACAGGCGGGGCCATAGATTAAAAAAATACGGGCGAAATCACATTTGCAAAGTTGTTATTACGATCTAGGTACCCAAAATATCTCCCTTATCAGTTTAGTTTCTTAGTGAAAAAATATAAATGCGTGCATGATGAATTTTGAAAAGTATACAGTTTTGAAAAGAGGTTTTATTTTGTTCTCACTTTTTACTCGTCTTGTAATAAAGCATTTAAACCAACTTCGCAAGGTACTTTTTAGTGCGAGGGTCCAGTTTTCCCATTTCTTTATAAACCACCAAATCGAAAGCCTATCAAAACAGGTTAAGCAAAAACACACGTAGTGTATTCTCAAAGTAGTAGGCATTGACACATTCTACGTCCAAATCTCTCGCGTTGTATACAAAGGGTTATAAATACCCAGGGTTGTATACAAAGTCCTTTTTTTAATATCTAATTTATTGCTTAATATGTTTATTTACAACTTTATCGAATAAATAAATTTTAATGTGGGCGAGCAGGTGCTCAACTCGAGAAACCCTATTTAACTAGTTGGGATTATCTACAACGCCAACACCAGGGACTACCCAGGAGAACGACCTGATGCTGCGTTCTGATTATTAAGGAGATCAAGAGTCCGCAACCGGAGTGTATATCTAATATATAAAATTCTCGTGTCACGCTGTGCGTAATTGAACTCCTCCGAAATAGCTCGACCGATTCTAATGAAATTTTGTAAGCATATTCAGTAGTTTGAGAATCGGCAAAGATTTATTTTTCATAAGTGATAAGGGTTGTTAACCCTTAAATTTATTTTTTGACGATTTTTTTATAATGTGACATAAAATACATACAACCTTAAATATTTACCATTACCTTAAATATTTGTGGCCATTTTAGTAATTAATTTATAAGTTATTCAGTTAAAATAAAACAAAAGATATAATTGGACAAACTAAAATATTTATTAGGAAGAAATCACAAAAATATGGAATATTTTTAAATTACTTACACCTAATTGACTAGATCGTGACTAGACTACTGAGACTGAGCCTCCAAATGTCCAAAGTTTATCCCTAAGATATGTTAAAGATAACATTATCAGCTAGTTACTATATCTTTGTCTTTGCAATGGAGTTTTATATAAATGAACGAGTTATCTAATGGGAATAACATTAAGTATTTTAAAAAAAATCAAAAATGAATACACGTATCTCTCCATATATAAAGAATGTTATTGCTAAATATTGCAAGAATATAAATATAATTTCTAATAAAAGGCTAGATCTGGAGAAATCGACAATTTTATTTAACTTTTTTTAATGATACCTAATCCACCATGGACACCGTAAATAAATGTACAATTTCATCATTTGTCACCACACTAGACTAATTCTCTGCAAAATCTAGGTGGACAAATACTAATTAATTTTAACTATACATCATTTATTATTATATTTAATTATACATTGTTTTAACAAAATATTATAAAGCACTCGCTACTATAATTAATAATAATTTTTACGAAGAATGTATGAAAAATGACTAATAAAATGTTTGGCTGTCAAAATTAATGGGAAATATACAACTTGGAACTTTCCGATTTAAACTAGACACTTTTAATTATAAAGTAAAGTCAAATAATCAATTTATATTCAATTACTTTTGCAGTTTTTTCTGGCACGAACAAAAGTCCTAGGTTTCGAAAAATTAGTTGAATAACTTTTTTTTATGAAAAGCCAAATTAGTTTTGGACGGAAGATCAAATATCTACACAAATCGTAAGGACGGCAGTTTTTATGAATTCTGCTTCCTATTTAAAAAAAAAAGAAAAAAAAACAAGTCCAGTTCCGGCAGAGAAGTATGAATTGAATATGGAATGTGGATTAGGTTAGAACTTTGTAGTGATGTAAATGATCAAGTGTTTTTGTTTATAATGATTTTCACATAACATTTATTAAAAATTCCATTTTCCATTTCAATTCAAGCTAGTGATTTATGAACAAAACACACAAGAAATATTTTGTAAAACTATTTTTTGCCAATTTGATGACAATCTTTGTAGATGTAGCGGTTGTAAACGTTGATCAAGGTGGAAAAATATGAAGGTACAAGCCAGGTGTAAATGAGGTATTATTGACTTTAAGAAATACAGGGGGGTTAGATCGTGCACTATCGTCTCAACACGATCGTGTCGTTTTGCGCGATTTGAAATGTCAAACTCAAAAAATTGTTTTTTGATTTTGACATTTCAAACCGTGCAAAACGACCCGATCGCGTCGAGACGATAGTGCACGTTCTAATCTTCTGCCCTCCCAGTATCACGGCGAGGCGAGTATATATACCGATTTTTTTTTAAATAATTTGAATTTAGAAGTTAAAATATATTCGATCAGTCAAGTATTTTAACTTATAACTATCATGCCTTATTTATTATTATAATATTAACAATGAGATTGTATGAGAGGTACAATACTACGATTTAATACAACCTGTACGGGGTTGATTGAGATGAACTAACGCTATTGCAATTTCAACAAAATTATTAACATTGGTGGCTATTCTGACGCATATTGTCAACTACTTTTGAGTGTTGGTTTTATTTCCCACCCTACAAAAATAGTCTTCTATTATTTTATAGAGTATTTTAGTGGTGTTAATTTCTTTTTTTTTAAGAATCAGTGGCCTAGTGGAACGCACATCGAACTTCTATTTCGGTTGTCCAGGTTCGAACCCCGCCCTGTACCAATATGTTTTACAACAAGTGAATTTTCTGAGTGCTCTAACCGTAGGTACCCACTATATGCCTCTGCCTACGCTTTCGGGGATATGAGCATGAAGATATATATTTTTATACATATTATAAAGTATAGTGTATGAACAGCAGTGTTTTGTCTCTTTTTTCTTTACTTGCGTTGAAAGGAGATAGCATAACTTAAAATTTGTTAGCGCAGAACTACCACCAATGAACAATTGTTATCACCTAACCCACAATTATCAAATCTTCATATTTTCCACACGAAGATTTGATAATTATATATTTGGAAAATTATAGTATTCACTAATTATGAAACATGTTTATCTATGAAAAATATTTACATAGGTATATTGAATATTTGGCCTCGACAAAATAATAAGCTATTATAAAACAATACCAACAACACTATTGCACGTTACCACAAACACTAGTTATTACTAATTAATAACAAATACTTCAATTCCTAACGTATTTTACAAAAATATTAAATATAATTTACGTAACAAATAGATATATAAGTAACTATTCGATGGAGATTGGAGGGCCTTTAAAAGTCGAAATACTCATCTTAAATTACAGAATACAAAATTGTAGAACGGAAGAATTATTATTGCCTGGTGGCTAGTTTAAAAGACGTTACCGGATCCAAAAAGAAGGTAGATTGATAGAAACCATATTCACCTATCACACTGACACAATGACACATGTGATGAATTTTTTTAGTGTTTTATGAAGTATATAGGGTGAAACAAATTCTTAGATTCGGGGATTTTTAATTGTTTTACCTTCTTCCCAATTACATTTTGACAGTCGTGGGTTTTTTCAAAATTTTTAAATTTTGCATTTTTGTTTTTCATTGACATTTATGCAATAAATAATAGAGTGACGTTCAAAAATTGTTGCCAAGAAAGTAACTTTTCCTTTATAATAATTCTTGATTTTTATATTACATTTATGCCATTAATAATAGAGTGACTTTTATTTATTGTTGCAAAGATAGAAATTTATCCTTTGTTTTATATTCTTGTTTTCCGTATACAAATAAACCTTATTAACTTTGACTTTTTTGTGATACCACTTATTATAGCATTAACAATTTTTTTTGGCTAAATGCAAGCTTTGTCAGAAAAAAAAGCAAAGTCGAACAAAAACTGTACAAAAAAGGCTAAACATATATTATATTTTTAGGCAGTAATTTTTGAAAATTTACATATATAAAATATTAGTATATAATAATACACAAGCATAAGAAAGCATTCAATAATGGTCGAAAATACAACCTCTTGTTTTGAAAAATGAGGGGTAGTATAATTCCTTCTCAACATATTTCCTTTTTAGATCTGGTAACCCACCTTAACATTTAATGGCACATTCGAGTTGGCCAAATCATGACTTAATTTATTCATTTCAATTAGTACTTAACTTTTGATGATTTGAACTATATTGTATTATTTCATGAAATGATCAAACATTAACCATATTCTCATAAATCATTCACAATACTGACTGTCTGAGCAATGTGACAGCGGCAAATTAATTAAAGACATTAATTTAACTATTTATATCCCAGCTGTATCTGGTATCTGTATCGATTTTAAAGATCTTTTATTCATTTTTCACCGCTCCAAATAGCTGAAGACATTACATTAAAAAAAACAACATGGGTCAGATCGTTTCATGAAATACTAGTACTTATTTAAGTTCATTCCTTTTTGAACTATCTGGAATTTGTTTCAGCAATGGTACAGTCCGCCCATAACATAAAAACAGTGGCTAGTAAAAGTTTAATGATACATTGATTGCAACTGAACTGTTAAAAACTTTTAAAACAAAAGTATAGATCCTAATTAATTTATATTATATGCATTACAGATAACGATAGTGTAAATAATTGAATAATATAAAAATAATTATTTGGTAACATCCTGGTTACCAAATAATTCCTGATTAAATAAAAAATCCTGATTTACATCAATGAAAAAAGTTCACAGACCTAGACTTTTTTTGTTGTCCAACACAAGGCTTCGTTTTTTTTTTATAAAAATACTTCGAGTTTCGGGATACTTATAAAAAAATCTACATATTCTCTCTAACTTTCACATCTAGAAACTACAACAAATACTACATTGCGATATAATCAAACAATATATTGTATTTATAAGAGTATGCTTGATTTCTTAATAATAGCGTAACAATTAATAACAATAATACTGGTAAATTATTATTCATTAAAACATAATAAAAATAAATATGAGATCAACGTACCCTTTTTCATTAACTTTAAAATCAAATGATATCATCACGCGGTAACTCATGACCAATTCTTTTCACTTTATGACACTGAAAATAAAAACAGTATTTAAAAGAATATGTGCACATCTTTAATGTATTTAGATATCGTACGTAGGTGTAACATAACCACACAAGGATCTCTTGATAGTAAAACCATGAAACTATAGGTTTATGTCAGGGTTCGAAGGAGATATTTCAATGGATGTATATCATGATATATATTCGATATATATGCAATGACTATTTGTGATACATATTAATATATTTTTCGACATAGGCTTCCTTTACAGACTTCCAGGTTATCCTGTCGCTAGTCTTCATTTTGAGTACTTATCTATAAGAAACTATTTAAAACGTTTATTTAAAACATATGCAACAAATATACATAAATAATACTATAAAATAACAACATGACGTTCTTACAAAATTGATATATATCAAACTTGTTATGATATGTCGGATATATATCATAAATGTCCGATATTTTGATATTTATAATAAATATCGGATATTTCCGAACCCTGGTTTATATATAAACCGTCCCAATATTAAACATCTATCATTATCATAGGGCCGGCTTCATATGAAAGTGAGGTCACTTTCACCAAGCCAACTTATTTTTGACTTGTCCAGAATGAGTTAACAATACTACGTATTGAGAACAGCTCTTTGTTAGTAGTTTAATCTCTACTTTAGATTCATGTATTGGAACACACCAATACTACGAAACAAAATTTCTTGCGTTATAGGTATTTTTTTTTGCTATGAATCCTATCACTTTTAATTTTATATCAATTGACGTGAAATAAGTGAATTAAAATATCTAAAAATTATCAAATATCGCATCAATAAGTTTTTGGTGTCAAAATTTTAAAACCTAAGTTTCAATTTAACGCGCCAAGATGAACATCGTTTTCACTTACACTTTAGCAGACTTCTTCGTCAATTTTTGATATATTGAACCCTTGGCCAATCCAGCGGGTCCTTTGGCGAGGCCTGATGGTCCTCGACCATTACTGCCAGCTTTGCCGCGGGCGTCTGGTCCCTCGGCTTTGACGACTTTTCCATTACGTATTTCTGGGTTTGGGCCAATCCACGTCACGTAGTCTTCCCTAAAGCAGGAATATGACTATCAATGCCAACATTACCGACAACACAAGTATGTAATTTGTCTAGAATGTTTTTTAAAGTGTTAGGATAGGTTAGATGTTTCAAAAACCTAATACTGTTTCGTCGGGATATGACGACCCGGAAGGGTCTGCTGCTGGTAATGTAGCAGACAATTTAGGTTAAGTAAAGACTAGATTATTCCGTCAGTACAGTCACTTATGGTTAGCTCTCTGCGGTCTAGTAATATTAAATTTCGATAGATAATCACTAAATGATAGTGAATCACAAGCAACATCTATATTTTCTTTAGAGAGGTTACTAGTGGATCGCTAGCAACATCTATATAGAGGTTACTAGTGAATCTCTAGCAACATTTATATAATCTATATAAAGGTTATTAGTGAATCACAATATCTATAGTATCTATAGATATGTTAAATATAAAACAGTATACATCTTGCACCATCTAATCTTTACTTACAAGAGTAAACTATCTTTCGGTCCTTGCCTCAGCGTCATATTTGGTCCGTTAGCGGCTACAGAAAATTGTGATTTGTACTTATTTTCCACGTGATTGGTAGCCTTTAAGATGGGCCTGAAATTTTACATAAGTTGAATTATATTTATTATTAATTCAACTGCAACACTTGAAGAAAAGTAGGACAATTTTAACACATATTTATCAAATACGGTTTGTTTTTTTTTAAATAAAAATAATAAACGATTATTAATTGAATGTAGTTAAGAAAAATGGATTACATCCACACAATTGTCAAACATGAGTTATGTATGCCATCATAATACTGAGAGTCGAATTTACCTTATTTTTAAAATAGTTACGTAAACTAGTTTATCTCGCTACCCTGTCTCAACTCACAGTATGACGCGATAGGCAGGCAGAGGTATGACACGATTAGCCTACGATATTAAGTTGGGACTTAATGTGACTGATGTTCAGTCCATCATCATTTCAGTCACAAATCAAGTCTCTAACAACGTTACGTTTTTCAGATAAACAAAAAAAAACTTATAAGAAGAAATTGCCCTATCCGGGCTCTTATCTCGATCTCAAATCCGAGACTTCTTGCGTCTAATACCTTGTATCAATAACCTATCTACTATCTTTATTATAATATCTTTATTAATTACTAGCGACCCGCCCCGGCTTCCCACATTATATACATAAAAACCTTCCTCTTGAATCACTCTATCTTTTTAAGGAAACCGCATCAAAATCCGTTGCGTAGTTTTAAAGATAAGATAAGCATACATAGTGATACAGGGATAGAGAAAGCGACTTTGTTTTATGATATGTAGTGATTGCCTGGTTACTGATCTACTTTAGCCCTATCTCTTACCACCACAGTACAATATATTCGATAAATAAAATAAATTATAATATCATTTTAAATTAAAAGTAAAAAAAATATTCTAAAAGTAATTACTGGTTCAAAACGATCAAGTGAACTCTGAAGTGAATTTATATGGATTAAATCCATATTGCAATTAACTAATTAATAAATAAACTAATTAATTAAATAACTACATCCAATTATGTTTCTAACTAAAACATCAACCACCAAGATATAACTTGAAGATAGCTACTATCTAATACAAACATCAAGTAAAGTTAACATTTAGTTTTTATATTGTCAAATTACTAATGTTTTTGATATACAATTTTGTTATTTTTTCTTTTTTATGTAGGCAACCTAACAAATCTAAATTTGACAGTTCAAATTAATGTCTATTGTAATACTACATATTGGCTAATTAAGACGTTCAAACGATGGTAGCTATACAGATAAAAAAGGTAGATTATATTTTAATATAACCATAGGTTGTACTTATACTGTAGGTTAATTATTGTAAATCGGTTTTTTTTACATAAGGTCTACTAAATCGTGCAACTATTTAATTGGCCTATCAAATTCTCTTTAAGCTGTGTCCTAAAAGGGAAAATTAGTGCACAAAATTTTCAGAGTGTAAAGAATTGATGTCTGAAGCCATAAAAATTGTTAACAAAAATTATATCAAAAAATACATTGAGTTTTTATTACAATAAAATCGCGTTCCTATGAACTTATGATGCAAAATGTCAAAGACCCTTGACCGTAGGCTAACGTATGTAGAGTTAATACTAAGTCTTTGAAACGTACAAAAATTGTCTTAATAATTAAAATACTTTATTAAATATATTTAAAAAATACGTAAATGTACTCTTTCACGTAGTCTGTCAATAATGATGTTACTCCCGAATACTAATGCACTTATTTGATCAGCTTATCATCACTTAAGTACTCAAGTATTTTTTATCTGGATTTTTTTAAACATTTTTTATGGGTTTAGGCATCAATTCTTTAAGCCCTGTGAAAATAATGTGCTCTAATTTTCGGACACCTTATATAATACTTAAGTAAAAAGTTAGGTTTCTACTTTAATTGATTCAAAACCAAATCATCTTTACAATATTAAGAAAAATAGTATATAAATATTATGACGTATTATTTTGAAATATTTTATAGTTCTAATCTTTTGGTAATAGTTAAATCTCGAGATCAGCCAAAATTTAACAGTCAAAAATATGACAATTATCGTCATGTTTTTAACTGTTTTAACCACAGAGCAAAAAATACCGCCGCCCGCCCCGCTACTAGAGGCGACAGTAATAATAATAGCCGTACCCACGCAATTGCGCTTAGCGCATTTTAAGCGCTCTGACAGACGCATTTCTATTGACTATTGTGGTGTGAACATTGACAAAAAAGCGATAGAAATGCCTCATTGTGCTGTGATTTGTCTGCGAGCGTTACTCCACAAATTTTGTGGAGCGCACGCATTTCGACCGCATTTATCCTACTTTCATGCTACTTTTGACATACCCAACTCCCACTTCCATAAAGAAACGTTGGGATAAGCACTGAAATTAATCTCCACCAGGGTTTCAAATTAAGACAAATCTGTGTTCTAATTAACTCAGCTATAATAGAAACTGTTCTTCTTTAGATTTCTTAATGATCCTTACGTAAAAAATTAATGAATATTAGTGACTGGAAAGTGCAACTGGTTTCCTGAAAAACATGATACGATTTGCTCAGACCACTTCGAGGCTGGAAGTGTGAACAATAAAAGAAGTTCCAGATCACATTTA
>DVZL01008799.1:0-10080 GCA_018236625.1 Lasaia peninsularis | reverse complement strand
CAACCAAACAAACAAACAAACAAACAAACAAACAAACAAACAAACTTTTCCTCTTTATAATATTAGTATAGATAAGCAAGAGTTACTGATGCACGCGATACCTAATCAAATGCTACAAGAGTTTTGTGCATTTTTAAATATAGAGTTTCTTGATAATAATAATTAAGAAGTAATTTAAAAAGTCGGTCTTTACAAAAGTTTAGTTGGACTCTACTTATTCAAAACATTGTTTATTTTTAAATAACATTAATTAGGGCATCCGTGGTGTAGCCTAGTGGTACGCGCTTCGGACATAAATTTCTGTTTCCACGTTTGAACCCCGACATGTACCAATGAGTTTTTCTAATTTAAATAAATTTTCCGAGTGCTTTTACGGTGAAGGCAAACATCACAAGGGATTACATTTGTGCCCGATATGGCGAAGGACTTGCCACCTGTCGCATCATGAAACCTAAAATTGTCGGCTAATCTTGAGTGAATATATACATCTACCTACCGTTTTAGGCATATGAGCATTACGAAATTTATTTTTATTATGACATTACACACGATTTTACATACATAAAACAAAATTAATTACTTGTTTAGACTTATATAAGTAAAGAGAAATACGTCGTTTCTACATTTGAAAATAAGAATTGGAAATAGTCGGTTTCAAAAATTCGGTCATGGAACTTATACTGGATAATCGAATCCTAAAATATAAGCCTGATACTTTATTTTTTTTAAGAAATCAGTACGGACTTGATACTACAAAACGTGTTAATGATGCCATAGACGCAATACAAGAATGGGCTGCAAAACAAGAGCACTTTGGAAAGAAAAATTTTGGTAAAAAAACAAATATTTCCATTATAATATACCTTGACTAATCATGGGCGTTCTAGTATATCTAGTGGACTTACGAGTCGTGGATATACTAGCACATCTCTGCCTGCTCTTCGGAGATATTAGGCGTGAAGGTACTTTTTAGTATGTTATATGGTTTTTCGGTTTCTTTTAATTGGATGTCGTGATCATAATTTCAGATAGAGAATTTCTGGAAAGATTACTGATCAACAACAAAGGCTTGGTGGAAAAGAGTAAGAAAAAATTAGACAAATTGTGTACTTTGATAACATTGATACCAGAGTTTTTTGAACTACAGCGAATCGATAAAGAATTAATCTTTGAATCTTTGTGAGTAATTTTTTAACACTATTATACAAAACACGTCATATTACAGAGGTAGCACAAATAACAAAACAGAATAAAAGAGCTCTAATATCCTAAGACTAATGTTTTTAGTGAATTCATATTACATATTTTCATATCAATTAATCTTTTGTTTGTTTCCTTTAATAATTTACTTATTATCTTTTGTTTGTTTTACCTAGCGAAAATAATTTCTGTATAAGTATATTTATAGTGAAAATAGCTTTCCACTCGCGGTTTTTCTCGCTTGAATTATTTTAATAACATAGATAACTTTCAAAGAGTAGACTTTTTTACGACTCAAAATACTTATTGCATAAAAACATGCCTTCTTTTTAATATAGTCGGATAAAAAGTAGCCTATGTGTCATTATCATGTATAAGCTATGTTACTGTAAAGTATATTCAAATCCGTCTATTAGTTTTTTCGTGAAATAGGAACAAACATCCATACTTACATCCTTCCATATTTACAATCTTTCGCGTTTATAATATTACTCGTAGGTCTCCTCAGGTAGGGAGACCTAGATTAACAATGACGACCAAATTTTTCATGGGTTATCCGAGGGTGTTGTTAAGAGTCTAAGAAACCGGTGTATTTGTTTGAAGTGAGTAATAATTATGGATGAAGCTGGTATTATCAGATATATGCGTCATGTTGAAAACGTGACATTTGGCACTAGATACTCTCTGCCTGCCCCGAAAGTGTCTAGGCGTGCTGAAATGTTTGTATGTATGTATGTAATACACAGGCAAATAAATTACAACCTCGTAGTTTCTTTTTTTAACTTAATCTTTACTAAAACACTATCACATACTATTTTCTTCTATTTCGCTTAAGTATTAATAGGATTTTATCTGCCATTTTAGGGTTACGTACCTCATAAGAAAAAATGGGACCCCTATAAGATCACTTTGTTGTCCGTCTGCCTTTCTGTCAAGACCTTTTTCGCAGGAACGAATGTATGTATTAAAATTACATTTATATATATAAATGTCATTTTAATACATCCACTAGCAAAATAATAGAAGAAAATAATATAAAAATATTTTAGTAAAGATTAAGTTAAAAAATTAGTCATTTATTTGCCTATGTATTACATACATACATACAAATATTTCACCACGCCAAGACACTTTCGGAGCAGGCCGAGGAGCAGGATCGATTGTCAAATGTCACGATTTCCACATGACGTACGTAACTGATGATAACAGCTTCATCCATATTAATCACTCACTTCATACAATTGACACGCCAGTTTCTTAGACTATTGACAACACCCTAATTGAGTATTAAATTTTAATACTCAACTCTCCTGTTCCTTTTGAGGTGTGAAAAAATAAACTTCTAAGCCAACGCAATCAATAGTTACAGCGGTTTGTGTCGCACATTTTCGAAACTCCCACAAACTCAGAATTTTAAAATTCAAAAAATAAATCAGACGTTACTTTTAGGAGTTCATATTTAAACAAAAAATATAATTATTTTTTTGCAAACACTCGCCAAAAACGCAGTATTATTGTGCAACTCGATCAAACAAGACACACAATTCACTCTTAACATACGTTTCACCTCAAAACCGAAGTATTTTCAGTAGAAATAGAATAGTATACCTACCTCGACTGTAGATCTAGACTGTATTTCTGGCGGTGGCCTAGTGGTACGTGCTTGGAATTTCCAATCCGGTAGTCCAGATTCGAAGCCCGTCATGTACCAATGAGTTTTTCTAACTTAAGTACATTATCTGAATGCTCTCGGTGTTGGAAAATATTGTGAGAAAACCCGGGATTAGTGCCCGTTATGGATATGCCGGGATTAGTGACAGACTTGCCACCTGCACATTATGGGACCTAATATCGTCGGCCAATCTGCTTAACTTTTTGGGAATATAGGCGTGGTGTTTATTATTTATATTTTATATTTCAGTTCAGATTCAATATCGACTGAAATGACACCAGACTACAGCAGAATACGCCTAATACGAGTGTGTTCAGACTACATGAAGAGCGCCCTCTATCGTCAATATTGTAAATATTTTGTCCTGGTAAGTGTCCAGTTATGTAAATCTATTAGACAAATACAGTTAAAACTATCGATAGGTATTATTTTCTTTTCCATATTCGTGTCTATTTTTATAATATTGATAAGCTATGAAGAAATGAAGAAATTTCGACTCGCCCGGATTGGTACCACCGCCCTACCTATTCCTGCCACAATAGCGTCAGTGCTCGCCATTGTCGTGTTCTTTTTTGGAGGGTAGGGTAGCCGGTAAACTTACTCACGCAAGAGGCTTACCATCCCAGCATCAGGTTGGCAAAGCAGATTTCCACCTTTGGTGTCTATAGGCGACGTGTATTTTTTAACATCAGGATATCTGTCTGCCTTCCAGTATCATAAAAAATGACATTTTTTATATGGGAACGTCTCCCTGTCTACATCCAGGCTGTATCTATGTACCATCAGATCCATTCACGGTGTTTCATTTATCAAAATATTCCCTTGCGCGGTGATTTGCGAGTTGGCTTCACCCACGATTCAGTGCGCCCAATTAGAACAAAGAAAAGTATACCAGTGGGTACATAATATGTATACATACATATACGTATATGCATACTGTACCATTTCGCGGATATGGGCGTTACAATTTTTTGGTAACTTATTTTATACAAATCATTCCAGATACAGCAATATTTGCAAATGAAAGACTATTGCAACCACCTCACCGTAATTGTGGATTACGGAAATCTTAATATTTTGGATTTCGTAAAAGCACTTGACATCCCTGCGCTTCGTAAGTGTGTGGAAATTGCATTTGTAAGTACACATTCACTCATTTACACACTCAATAACTTATTCAGTCGACCTAAGTGACAACAAGTAAGCGATAAACGGAACTTTAATAGAAGGTTAAAAGTTGAACTCTACTAAATGTTCGCGAGATACATTATACAGATACATAACGTCTTGTAAAAAAGCTTCTCTTCTGCTTCTAAAATATTCTTAAAATACTTTATACATACATATCTTCCCGTCAGGACTCAGGTACCTTGCGGGGAAGACGTATTGATCGTTGAGAGTATCAATTACCAAAGAGTTACGATTCCAACATACTTGCCTATCTCTCTCCACATTCCTTACTGTCTTCATACAAACATGTCGATTTCAGAAAGTCTTGACACCACCCTCAGACAATACACAAACTGTTTGATCGTGTAATGTCAACTCATGTCTCCCCAGTTACCTACAGTCATACATTAGCTTTGTATATGTTATGTTTTGTTAATCTTTCATTCTTTCCACATGTTGATATTTTGCTGTTATATTTAATGTATAATAACAATTTTGCAATTTCAGGCCGGATTTAGTATGAGGATAAAAGAAATGCACATGGTGTCTAATTCAAAAGCTATTGACTTATTTATGTCTTTAATAAAACCTATGTTAGGAGAAAAACTTGGAAGTAGGATAATAAACCATCTTAGTATGGATACTGTATATGATTTTGTACCAAAAGAACTATTACCAAAAGAATATGGAGGGAACGATAAGACTTTATTGGAGAAACGTGGTAAGCTTTTTCACAACTAAAATTTTATAGCTTTTGATTAAAAAAAGGATGTGGATCAATATATGAAATCAATAACATACATAATTCCTTTTGCTTTCTCTACACTCATAACTCTTTTCATACAAAAACGCTGATTTTATGTATAATAAATACACTTAATTTTTAATCACGATTTTCAGTAATATTTTAAAGATACAAAAAATATGGAGTTATAATATCATAACGTTGAGAAAAAAGGGGTTTTTGTCAAATAAAATATGAAAAATGGACGTCTTTGTCGACATCACCAATGAAAAAATTGAGATTCATCCTGGTTCAATGTAGAAATCTATAAATGTTCATTACATAATATAGAATAGAATATTTTACAATCAACTTTAACGTTTGACTTGACTGGTTGCACATTTATGTTTCTATTTTATTTTGCATTGCAGAGGAATTGTATGACGAATTGTATTCACTGGAATTCACCAAGTACAGAGAACAATTTAATGAAGCAAGGACCAATGAAGCTTTGCGACAAACGGATAAGTTTAATGAGGACTACATGGGCATATCGGGAACATTAAGAACTTTAACCGTTGATTAAAAAAATTAAATAAACAAATATCATCACGCCAATATTCCCAAAGCGATAGGTAGAGGTGGCAGCTATCTGCCTGTGAAAATCCCGTCAAAATCGGTTCAGCCGTTTCAGATATTACAAAAAGACAGAAAGGCATCTTGATATATGTATCTTGTAGACATATATACGCATTTAGGAAAAAGTGGTTATTATATTATGATTACATTCAGACATACCAATATTATTTGCATATACTGGACGTTGTCTATGATTTTTTATATTTTTGAATTTTGTAGTTTTTCTTTTACAAATACCCTATCACAAAGACTTCGCTATTCGTCTAATATCTGTTTTTCTTGAAGCTGTGTCTAAAAAGTTGAAATTTTCACAGATTAAGTATTTCTGTTGCATTATATCGAATAATTACAATATTATAGTGGAATCCCAAACAAAAATGTAAATATTGCTGTTTTTACACCTTTCTGCGCGAGCTACCTTGCACATCAGGTCTAACATCCCGTCCACATATGCAACATCTATGTTGCCTCAACACTCCTCGGTTGTCTCTTATCATCAGGAGACCCGTATGCCTATTCCCTGACATGTATGTCATCGATGAACTCAAAGACCACGGGATCGATTATTATGAGAATTAGTACATATATGTATGTATTTTTGCACGGAGAAGGTTTGTATGATATGCTCATCGATGTTACTCGCCACCAGGCGATGGTAATGTTGGCGTGGCAACGCACTCCAGGCACAGCTAGTATCGCATAAAAATAAAAAAAATATATACTTATAATTTTTTTTATGATATTGGAAGGCAAACAAGCAGACGAATTTGCTGATGCTAAGAAATACACGTCGCCTATAGACACCAAAGGTAGAAATGATGCGTTGTCAACCTGAGGATGGGATGGTACGCCTCTTCCGTGAGAAAGTTTACCGGCTACCCTACCCTCCAAACCAGAATGCGACAATGGCGAGCACTCTCGCTATTGTGGCAGGAGTAGATAGGGCTGTGGTACCAATCCGGGTCCAATACCAAGTCGTTGCAAAACTCTACCACCTAGAAAGAACATGTTATACTCTTATACATGTGTAAAGCTGTGGGAAATTGCTTGTTTGAAATTGAAATATTATTGTTTTTCTCTAACTTTAAGTAAGTCACATGATAATGTTTCAAGGTTGATCTCTCAACCGAAACTGATATACGAAACCTTACTAATGCTACCCAGGAAATACTTACTCAGTGTTATATAGAAATTTACTGAATTTACTTTTATCATAAACTAGCTGTCCCGGCGAACTTCGTACCGTCTGCACTTGGGAATGAGTATCAAATTCAAAACCAAAATAATAAAAATTTAATGAGGAACTGTATTGAAATTAATTGAAATGAAAATCATTTATTTGCCGAATATGTGTGTTTGTAATAAATTTACTGGCTATTCTACTCTCCAAACCAGAACACGATAATGACGAGCACTGACATCATTGTGGTAGGAATAAGTAAGGAGGTGATACCAATCCGGGCGAGTCGTTGCAAGACTTTACCACCTAGTCAATATCTACGGTGTTGGTGACAATAGACCCTGTGCTCGCCTCTTACGAGCTGCCTGGGTGGAAGGCAGTTGGCCTATTCTACAACAGAACCCGGACCAGTACGGGAGGATTTAATAACGGTTTAATAATATTTTTTTCATTTATTACAATTTCACGATACAATTTTATAGCCAATTCATTCCATGTACCTGTATATCGTACATTTGAAAATATCAAACAATTAAAAAACCGATATAGACCAAAGCGACTCGCGTAGAAATGCAGCACAATGATTCGTCCGTCCGATTCGGAAGCTCGGCTTTTGTAAATCGAGCTTTTGTTTAAAACACTCCAACTCGACTACTGCTCGTTAGTACTGCACACTGGGTTTGCTACGTTTTGACACTTGCTTATAACTACGCACTATCAGATAACATTGTTTTGCGATGTCTATTTCAAATCGTATATACAAAATATTTTTATATTGGATATTGAGCTTCCCTTTTTGGGTCATAGACCTCTTTGTACAATAGGTGGTCTATTGTCTCCTGTCTTTCTGCTACAAAACTACTTACAACCTGCTCTACTAGGTGGTAGAGTCTTGCAACGACTCACTCTAATTGGTACAACCGCCTTACCTTTTCCTGCAACAATAGCGTCAGTGCTCGCCGTTGTCGTGTTTTGGTTTGGAGGGTAGGGTAGCCGATAAGCTTACTAAGAGGCTTACAATCCCAGCCTCAGGTTGGCAACGCACCATTTGCACCTTCGGTGTCTACAGGCGATGTGTATTTCTTTCCATCAGGAAATCCGTCTGCTTGTTTTCCTTCTAATAACATAAAAAAAACATGAATGGAGAGTGCTGAGCAGCAACTTGTACAAATAGGGATCTGCCCCCATACCAATATCTGCTGCCATAATAAATTAGTGCATTGTATATGAAGAACGGGGTTTAACGCTAGGATAATTCCGGTACGGACGGTAAATTAGTCTGTAGACTTTTACGTCAGGCCTAACCATTTGATCAAAGGACAGCAAAGTATTTATAACATCTATAGAGTCTATAGGCCAAGGTTGTCTTTCATCAGAAAGGCCGTGTACTTGTTCGCTATTCTATCATGTAAATAAACTAGCTATCACGACATACAAAGAAACTGATAATTCTTCGACCATAATTACCAAAGATGTTGTACATACATCGCTATCGTCCGGACCGGAACACTACAGTGTATTTATGGCGGCAGGAATAGGCAAGGCAGCGGATCCCAATCCGGGCAAGTTGTCTTGTTAATAATGACTTAGTTAAACAATGCTCGGTTATTACGAGCTGCCTGGTCTATAGGTCGGACCATAACGTTGGTTATATATTATGTATATATACAAGACATTATTATCGAAATCAAATGAAACTTCTGAGAAACTTCAAGATGATTCTGTTGACATTACGCAAATCTTTATGTTGATAAAATGGTTTCGATCGCTCTGACATTTTTCTCTCGAAATGACTCCAAATAAATCTGTCTACGGACTCATTTGTTTCCTCAACGCGACATTGGAATCTGGTCCATTCTCTTGCTTATTTTGCTTCCACCCTTTTAACGGAAAAGTTGCTTAAAGTAAACGAAAATAAAACCTTTTAGTATTAGCAAGTTTGTTTGTTAAATAACCTTCTATATTATGGAGTGACTTTTAATATAATCCGTTTGGGAATTAACATCATTACAGTTTATTTCTATTATTCACAGAGGCAACGTGTTGGATTCCTGGTCCTCTTTTTGTTTTTCTCTGAACGTATCTCATGAACTGTGACAGATAGGCAGTTGAAACCTTCACAGATAGTGCATTTCTTTTGCTGCTATAACAACAAGTACCTGGATGACCGAGCCTTGCTCGCTGTTTTGTTAGTACATTACATATTTTTTTTGGAATTGTATTTGACATAATCTACATTGTTTTTTTTGTTTCTGTAGGACTTCCAGGAACAGTTTTCTCACAAAAAGAAGGAACTCAATGAAAAAAGAACAAAAAGAACTAACCAGACTGGGTTTTGAACCCTGGTTGCTATATATTAAGGCGCCCGATTTAAAATTAAGCTATTCTAATTTTGAAAATATTGGCGAAATTTAGCTTTGTATTGTAATGACATAGGTTTCTATTCAATGAAAACACGATTTATAAAAGAAACCTGAAAGTAAAACCTAGCCAGATCAATTTATCGCCCCCCAAAACCCCTACATACAAAATTTCAGGAAAATCTTTCGAGCCGTTTCCGAAATCGCTGATATTATACAAGAATTGCTCGTTTAAACTTATTAGAATATTTAAAACAATAAAAGTAATTTAAAAGGGTCCCATACAACAAAAGTGTTTATTTTGTTTATTTTAATAACGGTGCAGGCAGGTGTTTTAAATATCTGAGTTATACGCTGTTTACGCCTTAAGTACCTACTGTACGAAAACCGAAAAACAAAAACAGTAACTTAAACGAAGCGTGCCAAAAATATACGATGGAATTTTCTCCTTTGTAAGTGATTGTTATTGATTTATTATATAACAGAATAAATCATACTCCTTACGCCTTGGAGTAAACAAATTCTCATGACATTGACTTTCAGAATAATGCCAATTCTGTGGGATGTTTTATTCATGGAGACGGAATACAGATTGATTTCAAATAAAATATACATTCTTTTCAAACATCAAATAAACAACATACAGAAAACGTACATATTTCTTTTTTGTTATAAGATAACTAAGTTTGAATGAGTTAATGAAATCTTTATTCTACACCAATAAACAGATTTTGAAGAACTACTTAGGTGTTCTTATAAAATACAAGCTTATATTAATTGGCATACAAAGGCGGTATTATTGCTAAGTAGCGGTTTCTGCCAGACAATCCTTGCAAAATTTCCTTCGAAAGTTAAAATTAAAATCATATCCCACCTAATATAGCAGATTACTTATAGGTGACTAAATACTAAAGGAGTATGGATCGTGAGTATATACAGGGCGTTCCCAGGCTATACCAAATGGAGGCGAAGTAACGAAGAATTAAATATTCTATATTGTTCATCGTTGGCGCTTGGTGAAATTTCCACATATTCATATTTTAAATTAGAAACACTTGTACTTTTTCACATATACTAACTTATAACTGAAAACTATTTTTTAAATAGCCAATCGGTTTCGCCTTTTACAGCATCA
>DVZL01008798.1:0-10080 GCA_018236625.1 Lasaia peninsularis | reverse complement strand
AGACATGTGAAAATAAAAAAAAAAAAGAAAAAATAAAAAAAAATGTTGAAAGAGAAAAGGAAAAACCAGATGAAACCAAGGGAAGAACGGGGGCGGAGGCGAGGGGAGAGGGGTGGACGGATGCGGCGGGGGGTGGTGGGGGGGACTAATTTGGTGGTTCCTTCCTTCCCGAGGGTTGTCGTGGCTCGATCTAATCGCTTCCGACACACTCGCCGGCTCCTCAATTAACCACTCCTTGACTCGAGTTCAGCTATTGATATTACTTGGGGAATGCGAAGGTTATCTTCGTTCTTTTTGCTTGGCAGCAAGGAAGGGTTTTGTGTTCAATGTGAAGTGAGTGTGTAGGTATATATTTTGTTTAGTATGATAAGAACTTATTACATCTATATAACATCATGTTCACAGCACAACAGTATGTCGCCGTGGGCTATAATCTCGCAGCAATGACGTTATCATGACCCTACTTGTGTCATGTGACAAGTCACTTACGAAACCACGTGCATTAGTTGGAATTTCTAAAGCAGAAAAATGTCAAATACAGTCTGTAAACTATGTTATATTCAACAAAAAATGTTTAGTTTTTAAGTTAATACATTCTGCGATTGAAACCTCTTAAGTAAACGTAATAAGTGTAACCAATATCCTTACTCGGAACATAGTTAGGTACCCGCCGGCCAAATATCGTCCAATCTCAGATGATCTGATAATGATGACGATCGTGACGATCATGATGATGATGATGATCATGCTATGCTGAATATGATATGATGATGACGATATTATGATGATGATGAAAAAATCTAAGTATACGTGCATTCCGGGTTTTAACTTATGGTAATTCGACCAAATTTTGAAATGAATTAAACAATGGTGGTAGATGCTGTGCAGCAACTCGAGCGGGTAGGGATCCACCGCCTTATCTATTCCTGCCGCCATAATGACATTGTCGTGTTCCGGTCCGGAGGGTAGGGTAGCCGGTAAACTTGCACATAAGGTCTAACAGCCCGACCACAGGGTAGCGGCGCACCTACAATCAGTGATGGATTTACGCATAGGCCCGTGAGGCCCGGGCTTAGGGCGGAATGATTTAGAGGGCGGCAAAATTTTCAAAACGTTAATATTTCAGAGCTAAACTTTATACTGATTTTTTTTAAATCACCTCTGTGTCTATAGAATTTTGTTCGTAAAAAAGGGCGACGTATCAAACCGGGCCTTAAGCCTAAATCCGTCACTGTCTACAACATCTATGCAGGCTACTGGCCACGGTTGTCTCATCATCAGGAGACCCGTGTGCCTGTTCGCTGTCTTATTCCATAAAAATTAGTCATATATTAGAATAGCATAAATATTAATTGTTACTACGTTACCCACTTTTAGAGCCAATAAAACCAATTCTTATAATTCTTGAAAAAAAATGCCCAAAGGTTGAAAAAAAACTAAGAGTACCTATATAATAAATATCGTCACGCCCATGCCAACGAAACGATAGGCGGAGATGCATATGCACCCACGATAATCCAACGATATTAGGTCCGATGATGTAACAGGTGGCAAGTCCGCCGACTGTCAGACACAAATCCAATCTTAAGCAACTCCATATTTTTCAGATAAATCGAAAAAAAACTTATGACTACAAGTTGCCTTATCCGGAACTCGAACCTGGGACTTCATGCGTGAAAGTCCGACACCCACTCCACTAGACCACAGGAGCGAAAAGAAATATAATTTTAAGGTTAAATATTAAAAAGAAGTGGCCTAGTGGTAAGCGCTTCGGACTTCTATTTCGGTAGTCCAGGTTCTAACCCCATCATTATGGAGCACAGACCACATGGGTAAGTGGTCTGTGTTATGGAGAGTATACCTAGGTAAGGAGAAGCATCTGTGTAATAAAAAAAGTGTCCGTCAAAATGCATGAAATAAGGGTGGCGCCATATAAGCATCAGGGTAAACTTTAAAAGAAGCGCCAAATTTAAAATGGAGATGGCAAATGTAATCAGTAACTTTTAATTCTATACCCAATTAAATTTTCCAATTTTGTAATTTCGCCGGTGTCTGTGAAATTAAATTTTTCAATAATGGACTACTTTAGTCAACAATAATATTAAATTTTATAACTCGGCGTACTTCAATTCATTTACCTACAATAATTGCTACCATACCTTTTCATTACCATACCTTCTGCCGACACCAGCGCCATTCTGGAAGGTTTTTGAACTGTTATTTATAGCATACAGCTGAACACTTTTTCAATTTTTCTCCCATATGAGATGCTCCTCCTTACCCATACCCTCCAAACCATCATGTACCAGTAAGTTTTTCTGTTTCCATTCTGTGGGAGAGAAGAAAAACCCGAAGTCTACATTCGAACACAACGCGCAATGCGAACGCAATTTTTTGCTGATTTTGTTGTTGATAGATATGGTGCGCGAATACGACTCGCACTTGACCGATATTTTTAGAATTTAATTATTATAACTCATACTACTAACTACTAACATTTTCTGGTTTTTTAATTTATTTTTTGTTATAAATTTCATTTTCAAATTCATTTGTCATTCAGTTTTATAAAATTTACAGCTTAAAAGCATCTTCATATCTATACATAGGTATAATAAAACTGCAGAAGAGTGATTTCTGTACATTGAAGATATATTAAAAAAAGGTCCAGGCGACTAAGAATGGCAGACAGGCAGGCAAAACTAAGAATAGCAGACAGGCAGGCAAAACACGTTTCAAATATTTTTTTTAAATTTTTGTCTGTCTGTTGTTCGGCTTTCACACAAAAACTACTGGACGGAATTTGATGTTTTTTTTTGGCTATTAGTTCTCGGCATTAGTAATAATTTATTTTGGAGATCGGGAAACCAGACTTTAAAGGATATCTCTACAGATGTCGTCATTAGTTCATACATATCAACAGATAGCAGCACATGAATGAATAATCTTTCTAAGATTATATGTATATAATATACCCTTGTGAAAATCTCGTCTCGAATATTTAGTAGAAATTTGGGGACAATCAGGTAAAACTAATTTAAATAGAGTACAAATATCACGAAATAAGTCGTTCAAAGTATTATTTTATTATAAATTCGATATCGAGATCATATATTATTCTTAGAACTATTGAATATACCTACAGAAATTATATACTTACAATATACTTATGTGTAATATCAAGCTACTTATATAATGAATTACCACGAATCATAAAAGCAGTGATACCCTTAAGAGTTTCAAAATGAAATTAAAACAAAATTTATTAGAAATATAAGAAATTATTAATGTAAAAAAAATCAATATCAATCTGATAGGCACCATGGCAATAGTAAATAAAGTAATTATACCTACCATGTATTTTCAGCTTTTTTATTTTTATTGCCAAACACTCGAAAAAGGAGATACAGCCTTTTAAATTTTAAACATTTATTTTCAAGTCATGATCAAATATTTTCAAAATTAGTTCATAAGTAAGTTTTAATTTTATCAAATAATTTATAAAATTCTACAGACTGCATGAATTTGACCCCATCTCGCCGTCATAATAATGTTATGGGTCTTAAGATTATTGCCCCGTGTGGTACCGACGGAACTTATGTGATAGAAATTTATTTTTCCTATTTTTTTTATTTCGTTTAGCTTTCCTAATGGTAGAATACTGTGGTTTGAACCAGTCCATATACCACGAATGTTATAGGTGCGTTTATTATATACATATTTTAACAAATACGTGCGAAGATTTATAAACATAGAAGATTATAAAGAAGAAAGATAATTTGTAAACTAACTAGATTGATCTGACTAGTTTCATTTTTTTCAAACTAAATACCTAGTTTTCTCATGACAAGCTTTGATAATATTATATCAATTGTGTTTGGTTCCAGATTTGATTTTGGAGTTTTCCTTCACCGAGAACAAACCAATGCTGTTGACGCCCAACTCGCCAAATAGAACTTCACCTATGCTGTTGACGCCCAACTCGCCAAATAGAACTTCACCTATGCTGTTGACGCCCAACTCGCCAAATAGAACTTCAACCGAACAATTCAACTTAAACATTATAAAGGAGCACACCGGGGTACTCGGGAGAGGTACCCCGGGGAACTCCGTTGTTCCAATCCGTCTAAATTTTAGTACGCCGTTTGCGTAAGTAAGTACAACTGATACCCATGTTGTAGGAGTCCTTCACAAACAATATTGCCTTAGGTGATGATTGGGTTAGGACGGTGTCAACCGGCGTACTTACCGGGAAATTTGTTTTGCCGTTTCTTCTCTCGGGTAGGTTTAAAATCGGGGGTAGTTTACAGTTAAACTGAGTCCGGTATAAATGATTGTTTAGCAAATTAGTCTATAATAATGATTATTAAGGAATGTAAATAATTATTTATTAATATATTTGCACATCACAACGTGGTAGAAAGTATTTTTAAATACAAAATATTGTATTACAGATGTTTTAACACACTGTTGTTGACACATGTTTTAGCGGAACGCTAATTCATTATTTTCATTTTATACGCTATCATAAAATTAACCTGTTTCTGAAGTTTTCAGATCAATAAGTTTAAGATATCTGCTTCAAAATTCGGGCGCGAGATAAGGCCCGAACATGTATACAAACATTAAAAGATAAATAAAAGAGTTTAAAAACGTGTGGTAGACGAAAGCGGTAGCATACGCATTATGATATTTATGAGTATTTCGAGAGTAATGAACATAATGGTAGGTACCGATCGTTACCAGTATACAGCTGTAATTTGCCTCTCAATACGAAGTCGAGAATATTTCCATCAGCCGCTGATTTCAATCCATTCTGAGGTTGCATTAGCAAATGTCAAAAGTCGAGGAGGTACTCTGGCGAGAAACAAATTGGGATCGAATCGCGGCCGTAACGTTGTGGCTCATTGTGATGCTTTGTTGGCGTGTTTATCGCCACTCCGTCGTGGGGGGAGCGCGGGGGGAGGGGGGGGGTCATAATGCACGTTTTATAGCATTTCTTAGCTCCATTATTGACATCGAAGCTCACTGATTGATTGGGGTTACCATTATTACACAATAAAAAGTCACGACGCAATTTACCGATTTATTCGCTTGCGATTATAATAATCACGATATTATGTTTGTCTGTTAAACAGCTACGGCAGCCAATCCGACTAAAGACATCCCTCGTGTCTAGAGGCAACGTGTATTTCTAAACAACCACGTCTGCACGTTAGCCTCCTTATTATATACTTTTGTAGCCGACTTCATCAAGGAGAAGGTTCTCAAGTCATCTGTTACACGATCAATTCCAAACAGATATTGATTGTTCTTGTTTTATAAGATAGATAGTATACCTGCTACAAAATTTAAACGGGACTAAGTACGTTTAAATTTTATGGCAGTTGTTTTATTTGCAGTTATGCTGCGTTTGAACTAGCAATCGATTGTGAAAGGAGGGTTAGGGCGCGTTTATATGACATAAATTTCGTTAAATTTCGTTTCGGTCGGCCGCCGCAAGAAAATGTTCGTCTCGTCGAACTGCAGCCTTAAGATTATCAAGTTTATGTGAGGTACTTGTCGTGTACCTATTTATTCGGAATCCTTGGTAGTATAAATAGGTTTGTTGACTTTAGGACAAATATAAACAATTCATACCTCTCACGAAGATCAAAAATTGTCGGAGGAAGATGGTGAGAGGGATTTAACTTTGTACATATTACTTTAGTGTTTCCTCCACATAGTCAAGAAACCCGTTTCTTAATCAAATGCTATTAGGATCGGCTTAATAATGTAGAGTATTTGACACACAAAGTGATATCACTTACTTTCCGCCATTAAGGAAACCAGGTCTAAATGAGAAGGAAAATTATTATAAAATATAACCCCCAAGAGATTGGCAGAGGTATGTGACTATGTAGTCACCCACGATTAGCCTACGATATTTGATCCCATAATGAGACAGGTTTAGTAACAAACAACGTTATGTTTTTAGATAAATTGGTAAAACTCATACGAACCACTTGTCTTTGCCGGAAATAATACACCAAGTGCGAAATTCTTCATGGTCTCGCTACTTAGCGAAAAGACCGCCTCCGTACACCAATTTATATATAATCTTGTATATTATAAGAATGATTAGATGTTCTTCAAGTGTGTGTATGTATTGGTGTGCAATAAGGTATTCATTCATTTAGCCATGAGCAGTGGTAAGTTTTTCAGTGTAGATATGACGAGTCCACGAAATTCCCAATGTGTGGATTCTCTCGGCTCCATCTCGTGCCTCAAGTCTCGACACTCCCGTGTACACTACGAGCACGTAACGGCTTTACACTCAATGCAAAACAATCCACATCTACCATCAAATATGGTTTAACTACGCTAACTGAGCATCTGTCAGTTAGCGACTAGCACAGTGCTAGTGGTGCTGTTATGAAACTAAAAGTAATATTTGGAGATTACACTCTTAACAACGAGCCGTCCCAATATTGAGTATTGCTAATTCTTTCTCAGCTGGACGACGTCAAAACAATCGGGCCTGGTGCAAGTGAGATAGCCAGCCCTACGACATGTAGTATATCGCGGACACGTCGCTGTTAAGGGTGTAATCTAATCTAAAAGTAGATACGTATTTTTTTGCTTCACGGGTGCTCTTATTTTTTTCATTTTCAACTGACTTAAAAAGAAGGAGGATTTCAATTCATGTACATGTTTTTAGGATCTCTTTTTATGATCGTTACGCGATTTTATAATGGTTCGTACTTCGAGGTGTCTTACAAAATTTTATGGCGATAGGTTAAATAGTTTTTCAGTTTTACAGCGTCTAAATTATAATATAAACATTTTGTACCTACGTGTACATATAGTAGGTATGTCAGTTTATGATGTTATTTATGTGCTGCGCCATTAGATACCGAATTTATGTTTGTTGCTGTGGCCACTTGTCTTCTCGCTAAGAAGAAACTACTGTACGTTCATTCATTCAAACGAAACGGTTGTGTCCTAATAATAATAATCATAATACTCCTACAGAGTAACTTGGTGAAACACCGTATTCTTAACGCGAACGTCGGTATTATTGACTTTGAACTCGTGGCATCTTGTATACTTATCGGGAGCGTAGTACATAGAAATTTCAGAAAATGTAGACATACCTAATATTATAATAATATAATATTATATATATGGATCTGCACTCAATTAGAGGTACCTACTACAAAAGCAAAGCCTAAATTAGAAATAGCATCTGTTTTTACTTATTATACATAATATGTAATGTCAAATTATAGATAGCATCTGCTTTTACATATTATATATAATATGTAATGTCAAATAAAACTTAAATACTTATTCCAGATATTTCACCATTATGGTGATTAATATTCCCGCCATCTAAAGAATACTAAGGAAACTATAGTACCTAAATGATATCACTAAACTAATACTTTTCAAACGTAGTGCTCTCATCCGCCATATGTTGTAAAAAATGGCAAATTGGTGGTTCCGTAACCAAAGGATAAAAACGGAACCATACCTTAGTACTAAGATTCCGCTGGCCGTCTGTCTGTCTGTCACAAGGCTGTGTCTCGGAACCGTGAAAGCTAGACAGTTGAAATTTTCACAGATGTTGTAATTCTGTTGCCGCTATAACTACAAATAAAAATAAAATACTTAATATAAATACAACAAACGTGATTTTATTACCGTTTTGTAAATAATAGTGAAAATGTCATCTAAAAGTTACATATTCTCCTCTTAGTATAAAATCGTAGACACGCTGCCGAAATATTCATTTCTAGCGACTTTTTATACCTACCATTTTTAATAATTTTGATTGGATAATTAGTTTAATCACTATTACGACAATTTTACCTACAGCGAACCGTGTGCTTAGTTCAATTTCAAAATTTCATTCTTGTACATTATATTTTGACGAAGATATATATACCTATATATATATAAGAAAGTTGGGTTTGTTACAACACTTATAACTCGAGATCGAGATCTGCTGGACCAATTTTCATTGTTTTTGATTCGTTGGATTTTTCTCCGTACCGAATAGCAAAATACATATTAAAAATATTGAAACTAGATGACTAAATAATTATGAAAAATGAATCATTTTCAATAAATGATTAGTACATGTCAAACATCTGTTCTCCATCCTATCAAATACTGTAAGTAATACATAGTTGACATTTATGCATATCAATTAAAAATGTTGAATAGTGCATTAAGCAGATACATAGGAACTCCTCAAATATAGTTTATGCGTCCGTACATAAACAATGACAAATGTTTAACGTTTAGCGTGCGTTCAAAAATGTATTCAATAGGTTAAGGAAAATATATACATATTTTTTTTAATTTTTATTTTTTTTGCATCATTGTATTTGGTAACATTGTATTATGTTCATCAAAACTTAAATTAGTTCAGCTAAAAGGTAACACAACATGCATTGACTGTTAGGCGGTACGAAGTTCGCCGGGGCAGCCAGTTTATATTGATTTGGATTTAATTGAAATAAAAGTTATTATACTTCTCGTTTTTTTAATAAAAAATATGATAATTATTGCTTTTGAACCGGATATATTTATAGTAATAATATTTGATGCTTTTTGTTTTCTAATGTAGACTCATAAAGTGTTGGGATAACCAAAGGATATTTCGATATGAATCGTTTTTACAAAGTGGCTGCTGAATGAGTTTTCCACGCGACACGCACGTCAATAATTCAAACTTTGGTAAAAGTAGAACCGAGTTCAGAGCATAACGCTAAACTCGATTAATATTTTCAAACATTTGATCGTTGTTGGCTTTCTTTGCAACTTGTTTTATTGCTTCCGTGCCGCTGTTGTTCCGGGATCATAGTAAACCTAGTTCGTCTTGTAATAAAGGGACTTTTGAAACTTATGGATTTATTGGCTAAACATAAAAATCCATTTAAACTCGTCAAGTAGCTAATTCACAAGGTTATCGAATAGATCTCCTAAATTGTTAAGATGATAAAAATAATATTAAAAAAACTTTATTGAGATTTTGTAAAATTAAATAGGTACTTAATTAAAAATAATTAATATGTTTACCGGTGTAGACGGAATAGCAATCGGCACTATCAAGACCTGTTTTGTTGGAAACGCAAGTAGTAAGTATTTAAGCATTTGATATAAATTTCAGATCTGAAAACTGTCTCTTAGAGTTGTTAAAAAATTAAACTTTTAAGCTAATGCAATCAAAAGATACAGTCGTTTTTGCCACAAACTTTGTGCAAAATTTCGAAACTTGCAAAGAAATAAAACCTACAGTCTACTTCCCGTGAAATCTTGGAGACAAAGTAATGTCTTAGAGCTCTATATACTTAGAAATTGTGGAAACCGCCAATTTTTAGTTCCATCATTTAGTAAAATATTTTTTATAATTTGAAACCCGTTTCGTCATGAACGCCTAGAGGTAATAAATTTCACATCAAATATACATTTAAGTTCTAACAAAAGTAAACTTTTATGTTAACACAATCAAAAGAATCAGAACTTAAATTGAAATTACTTAAAAGCAGTATTACCCTGGAGGTAATAATAATTGATGGTGTCGTTATGAAAAGTCCAGTAGCCCCGGTATCGGCAAACGTCTAGATGAAATACTTTGAACAACTAGCACTAAGCCGAGGTCCAAATATTATCACACTTACTTACGAAAAAGATACGTAGATAACTTCTTCTACATAATAAAAGGAAATAAATTGGATGTAGAACAATATAAGAACCTTAACTGAACGATGGAGTCTGAAAGCTCATGGTCATTCCTGGATGTAAAAGTCATGGTGAGGCCAGACGGAACGATAACTCACAGTGCCTACAGAAAACCCACACATACAGACTTCATGCGTCGACCAATCATCATCCATGTCAACTACAGTCTGTCATATCATCATTGAAAAATAGAGCGTACCTACCTATGAGTTATGTGACAACGAACATCGGGAACAAGAATTAAACCATGTTCACGAGGTTTTATTAAGTAAAATACATATATCCTGATGTCAAAAGAAGGCCAGCTTATGTGAAATACGTACGAGGAGTTACTGACTAGAATAGTTCAGT
>DVZL01008797.1:0-10081 GCA_018236625.1 Lasaia peninsularis | reverse complement strand
AAACGTTTTTGACTCAGAACAAATAAGTATGAGGCGAGGGTATGCTTGATCTTGTTGGTTTGTCGGATTTAGATATCTACAAATAACAATGTTGGTAAACAGTATATAAGTAGATAGATATATATTATACTGATCGTAATATGTATTTAGAAATGATTAAAAATAAAGATAAAAGAAATAGGTATCTAATAAAGTATTATTTTTAATTTCAGCTCCTTCTTGGGGCCAGTCACCATCCGAAGACTCGGAAAAAGCGAAGCTCATCCGCCAGCCCAAGCGCGACGAGGCCGGCAAGCCACACATCAAGAGACCCATGAATGCGTTCATGGTTTGGGCAAAAGATGAACGCCGCAAGATATTAAAGGCGTGTCCAGATATGCACAATTCTAATATATCCAAGATCCTCGGAGCGAGGTGGAAGGCGATGTCAAATGCTGAGAAGCAACCCTACTATGAAGAACAGTCTAGACTTTCAAAGCTCCACATGGAGAAACACCCTGACTACAGGTAAGAAATATAATATACCTAAAGGTATTGTATAATATATACAATATTACGTATATTTAGGTGATTATGATTTGACATGATTTTACAGAGAAAAATAATCAAACAAGCTATTTTTTACGAAAATCCTCCCTAATATGGGACCCCGTTGTGAAGATATCTTGTCTCCTAATCTAAGTCGCAACAAATACTCGCATGCTAAACTTTGTTTCTCTTATTTTAAGTGCTAAAGGGTTATTTGATTTTAATCGCTTATTTAATATTCTGGCACAAAATATTTAAATATCTTTACAAAATCGTATTACGAATATTAATATCATAACAATGATTATTAAAACGGTAAAGTTCTGTCCAGTTCCCAAGATGAAATAATTAGAAGCTCGTATTTCAGGACACCACTTAATTACTAACATTTAATAAGAACTAAATATTACTTTGACGTTCAACTATGAACAGAGAAACTATAAAAACGGGCCCTATCTGTAGATTATTGGGACTCGTTATGAATAAATAAATATAATTAAAACAAATCTACTTTCTTCATTCCAGGTACCGCCCCAGACCGAAACGAACTTGTATAGTTGATGGGAAGAAAATGCGAATATCAGAGTATAAGAACCTGATGCGCACCCGGAGACAAGAGATGAGACAACTATGGTGCAGGGACGGAGGCAGTGAGCTCGGTTTCCTTCCTTCTCTATCCAGCCCTGGACCGTCAAACTCCTCTCCCCCGCCCAACGGAGGCAACTACATGAACCCAGCGTTTTCACCGCCGCTGTCGCCAGGAGAGGAGGATTGAAATACGGCGCGCGGCTGGCCTTACCCGCACGCCGCGCCCATGCAGCTGCCCCCTCCTCACCCTTGGTAATTTTGCAGAAGTTTCGTCAATCTGAGGGATGGATTATTTAGATTATGGTGAATTCTCCTAAAGTGTCAAAGTTTTACTTTAATGGACGTTAGGAAAGCTTTAACCGTGATCCTATTGGAATTCGATATTCTTTATTAGATCGAAGGCTTTCCGCCAAAAGGAGTCTGTAAGAAATTTGTCGAATTTTTGAGAAGTTATCCACATATTTCTAGAAACCCACCCCCTATTAAGGGTATTAAGGTTGTTATTGTATGCCAGTTTCGGATCTCTCATTTATACAAATATCTAATTATTATGAGATTATTCCATTAGTGAATTAAGATCGTCTCTTGTAAATTGAATTTCGAGTTATTGATTATTGGTAAGTAGATGGCACATTGAAAACTATGAGTGCCAAATTGTATTAAACCAACATTATTAGAAAAATAGAAACTTATGTATATAATAAGTTAAATCGTTATACTTCACTGTAAATAATTGCAAAAATTCTTTGTAGATATGTATGCTCGTTTAATTCGATGTTTGGATAATGGTTATTTAAGATAAGCTATAGTTTAGCAGTAGAGTAAAATGTAGCATTTGAAGGTAATTTGTCGTGTGGCCATGTGTACATTTTAGAGATCCTTAGGCTAAGAGACTTAAATGTAACAAACCAAAAAATTAAAGCTGAATGCTTGAAAATGAAAGTGTTTAAAACACATACTGTTGAAGATCCAGTGATTAAGCGCATAATATATAATACTCAGTAGCGACCGCATAATATTGTTATATATGAGGGTAGGTACACAATTTACTACAATGTAGAGACTTGTAGGACATTTAAAAGCTGTCAATTCATAGATTGTCAATTTTAAGATGACAGATAGAAATACAAATAAGGCATATTCACAAAAGTGAACTCTCTTAGATATAAAATCGAATAATCGCTTTATCAGTTGTGCAATTTATTAGTAGACATACTATGTAGTAATCGTGTATCTCATAGTAGGTATAGCCATAAGACAAAGTTGTATAGTATTTAGTGTAAAATCTGATTAGGTTGATGGGCGATGTCTTCATTGCCATTTTTATTTTGTTATTTATTTTTTAGTTGTATTTTCTTGTTTTGAATTATGAACTGACGTGTACACACTTTTGGAAGCCCGTTTTATGTTGCTTTAGTTTCCAAAAAAATAATTTACCAAACGTTACAAGTAAGTAGTGTTATTTGATCATAGGTGCCATATTTTGGCTATAGTAACAAAACAAAAAATATTAATATAATATTATTACCTATAGCCAAATTCTCATCATCAAAAATTAATTATTTCACCTTCCAGAAAATATTTCCGCTCCTACATAATCAGTTGAATTCATTTATCAAATAGCACATAATATTAGACGGATATTGGCCCAGTTCTTTATTTTATTATTTAACACTCATTATATCAAATAATATTATTATAAAAAAAAACCCAAAACTACAAACAGCTAAAATAACAAGAAACATAAATCAGAGATAAAGGTAGCCAGTGAACCTCCTAACTAAAGATCTAAGAAACATTTTTTTGCACAAACAAAACGAATCTAAAAAACTATTACATCTCCAATATTTAATAATTTTTTCTCCGATTGCTGGTCGCCATTACAAAAAGTTGTTTAGATTTTAAATATTTTGAGTGAGTCTTTTAAAAGGTGTGTACTCGTAAGATAATGTATGCCAGTAAAATGATGTACTCGTGAGGATAGTTCTAGAAAAATACTTAAGCATATAAATTATTGTGTACGTGACTTAATCGATTATGTAGCGTGTATTCTTAGGAAATGTGTAAGACTTTAGATCAGTGCCGTTAAATTATTTATTTTTATGTTGATTTCCAATTTCCAATGTAAATATGCGATATTTTGATGTGGAAGATAGTAATTGAGGTTATTTAATAAACAACACACCTTAAGTAAATTGCATAGATCTCGGTCGATTCATTCTTTCACGTAATTTCAAGTCTTCCTATTTCTTATACTGAGATAATCTGCTCTGTTGTCATGGGAGTGGCGTAGCGTTGGATAGTAGGTAGACGTATATATAGATGTGGCCCAAGAACATCGGCGAGGTATCCTTACTTTTGTTTCCAAGATCTACATATTAAATTTATCTAATCATATTAGTAAATATATATAGGCATGTTTTCATAATAGTAAAAAGTATATATGCGCGATGTGTAGATATGTTATACAAAAAGGCTATGTTTTATAACTTGAGATAAGCACTTAATATTATTTTTACAAAACAATGTTCCGTTTGATCACGTTACACGCCTCTTTGACGAGTGGGTTCTAGCTACGTCACTATGTACCGTACCTCAATAATTAAATAAAAAAATACTTATATAATATGTATATGTACCTATCTGTTATAATAACGACAGTAGGTAGGTACATCCAGCACAAACAAATTTTGTAACTTTTTCCATAATACATTGTGACCATAAGTTACACATATTATACGGTTAATGTTATACCTATGTTAAAAGTATATGGAAAAGTCTCTGGTAACAGAATTCATTTTATAGAATTGATATTAGCTATTCAGTGACGTTTAAATTTACGTATGTGAAGTGTAAATTTGTTACCTAGCCTTTAATGTAACTAGATGACGCTGCACCATACAAGATTTTTTAAAAGTTATAATCGAGACACGAAATTCCGTAAAATGTTTGTTTAGCGCCTCGAACACAATAAAGTTCTTCATCCAATTATTACCTAAAACTTCTTATTTGACTACATTTAATTTAAAATAAACAATATAATACGAGTATGTATGATGTTCTTAAATTTTGAAATGTTTTATTTAAAGTTTAGGGAAACAAAAATTTTAAAACGTGAAAAAGCTGGACACATCTGTGACAACAGAACATTGATATTCTAACGAATTATAACATATTTAAGTCATAATTCTATCCACAAGTTCTGTATCACAATTGGTTGGTTTAACACCGCCATCACATTTTTGGCGCAAAGCCCTGTTTATCTTTTTGTTGTTATCTGTTTACAGTAGATGAAATATTATTTGCACCGATGCTTCATAATGCCTAATACATATCTACACAAGTAATATTTCTTAAACTGTTTAGGCAATACCTATCGCGATTTTGCGTTTGTACTTACTAAATATTGTTAATTTTTTACTTTACCTATTTTTTATCGATTGAGATTATTTTGTTGCTCTACTCCATATGTATGAAAAAATAAAAGCGTAGCTATAGGTTTTAATACCTAATAGGTATAAACCAGGACACATTATTCAAAAATTGTGCCAAAACTCAAAAGTTTAATAAAAAGTATATATAAAATTATTTTTTTTTATTTTACACTTTCCATCCTTGACACAATTTGGTAAAATTTCTTTTTTAACCCTTTATAGGTTAGAAGCTAAAAATGTTCCATGTTTGTAACCACCCGTCCAGTCGCACTTTAAGGTTCATATTAGTAATTAAAATGTACTTCACGTCACCCTTAGTTGCTAAACGCGTAGTCTATGAATGAACCAAGGCTACAAGCGTCGCCACCGATTTGAATCTAGCCGCATATTCCCAATATACCTTCCCAAAAAAGTGGTTACATCCGTGTATTTTGATCACTTAGCGCCATGACTAACAAGTTGACGTCGGTGTTGGTGTTTTTATTTAATTTATAAGTTTTAGAAAATAATTGGCTAATTAAAGGTATGTACAGTTATTATTTATTACTTTTCCTTTCATTTGATATATGTCTCTAAGTAATTATCAATGTGTAAAGTACAACAAGAGCGTAATCTTAAAAGATATTTTTAACGGTTTTTTGGTGATTTTTCAATGTTCATAGATTTTGGTTTTTATTTATTTTATTTTGGAAAATTATGAACATTCAATACTTGAATTAGTACAATAAATCCTTTCTAATACGAATTACCGTTTTTCTTGAATTTCTTCGAGAAACATGTTATAACGTCATAAAAGTAGGGTAGTGACAAAGTTGAGGTTTGTGCAAAATACGAATACTTGTAGGTAGCTAATACTTATGTTTGTGGTTTTGTTATATCATTATTTTAGATGAGTTACCGTATATTGGACTTGGACAACACCGGAGAGGAGGATTTTATGAGTTTTTTGATGGCATAACTGAAGACCAATTTGAAAATTTGGACGTTGGCGGCGACTCTGACCTTAATGACAATTTGTATCTACATGCAATGGAAATCATGAACACCACGCGACAAACTCATCCTGGAAATCCTGGAGGTCCGGTACTTCAAGAAGATAATGTTTTTCAATCAGGTACATCTCAAGCAGGTTCTTGCAGTTCTTCATCGCGTTTATCAATAAGTACCAAATACGCATGCTCGTCGAGGTATTAGATCTAGGGGAATTAGAAGTAGAAGAGGACATGGAAGCGGTCCTAGAACCAGAGGAGGAGATGGTGGACGAAGACGAGGAAATAGAATCAGGGCCAGAGGAGACCGTAGCGGAGTTTGGAGGCAGGATAATCCTTGCAGTTTTCGAAAAATTTTTCTTCAACCACCTGAGTTCAATAATTTTCGTTTTCGACAATATTATTATATAGGTATAAACGCTGAATTAAATTATTGATTTTTATGATTGTATTATCATTTTAACTTATAAAGTTGAGTTCAAACGCACTTGGCCTCAAACGGCCATGGTTATATATGTAACCACCTAACCTATGACCTAAATGGTCTTGGTTACATGTGTAACCTCCCCCTGCAAGCAAACCAGGGAGGAGTCAATAGTTAAGTTTGTCTCCAAAGTATACCTATACCCCCACTTGCTCTAAAATAAATCATAATTAGAAACCATCCAAAAAAGTTATGACCTATAAAGGGTTAAAGTAGTCGCGATCGACCGGTTGGCCACCCCTATTCTAAGCTACAGGTTGACTTTCCTTGAAGACTAAGACTTGATTACATTATTCGTTCAGGATATAATATCTCTAGGCAGATACCTAATTATTTGAAAAATTAATGAATAATAGAACAAAATGTGTAGGGGATATAAAATTGTAATATCGTAAATTACCCTTCGTCACGATTCTCGCTAGCGCCAGCAGGATCACCTGATGAAGCTCACGAGCCTATACTCTTAACTGGAATACAGCCAGATTAAGGACCAAACCCTGCAAGGATGTTCGATCTAAAGCTTTTTGACTAGCCTTATTAATTCGTGAGTCCAAAGCGATACCGCTAAACCTTACGCTGACAAGTAGACTCTACTGCCTTAACATTATGACAGTACATACCTCATCATCTGAACATATTATTGAACACGATAAAAGTCGTTAAGGTGCAAAATACTGCAATAAATTACTTACCACTATACCTACTTACTTACTTTGGCAGCTATCTTTGTGTACGAATCTTCCATAATCTATATAGTAAGTCTGGACCTTGAAAGGAACTTAAGGGGCCTGGTACAAAAGTATGCAATATGCTGCTCATCATATTAACTAGGAATGTGCAAATTATAGGAAATTGACAACTAATATATACAGCTTAAGCTTTTGTTCCGCAACTAAAACCTATATGCAGGATAAAATATTTGTCAATATCACAGACTTGTGGTATCCATGGGCAACAGCATTATTTTAATTTCGATTCAAAATTGCATTAAAAAGTACTTTATATTAAAAAAAATGAGTTTTTGTGTGGATTTAGTATCTGAAGATACATTTTATGAAAATGTTACCTTAGGCCTCACAAAACTATTAGGTAAGTACTTAGTAGGTACATTTTGATTGACAATCTTTAATCAAATTACGACGTTATAAGCAGCAAAAAGATAGACTCCATATAATTATTATGAAAATATGCGCATAATACTTAATCACAACTAATACAAACACTCACATTGTACAGCCACACTATGTTTTATACCAAAACCCCGCATTTGAGATAGACTTGACAAGGACAGTGGCATTGAATGTGTTAATTACTGCTCAGATTTTAAGCTAAGCAAGTGCATTTATGTAAACTTCATTCACAGTACTTGCTTTTGTAATTTGTAAGTATTTAATTTAATTTGGATATTAGTTTCGATTAAACACTTAGGCAGGTAGAGCAATTGTGTATGGAGGTATCATATTGGTGTTTTAAATTGTAAGAAAAATCAAATATATTTAATATAATTTAATCAAAATAGACAACAGATTATCAATATTTACTTAACAAAACAATATCTTACTCTGTAGTACAATTACTTTGTATTTCAGTTTCACCAACACAACATCTGTTATGTGTATGTTATTGATAAGAATTAGCTTTATGTTTAGGTAAAAAATGAAAATCATGTGGCACTGGCCCTAAAAGCATTTCACTTATTTTAATCCAATCAGCACAATTTCCTGATGCCATTAATGTTTCTAAATCATTACGACCAAAGTAGATTGGTGGCCTTTCATTGATTTTCTGAGGTGGTCTTTCCAATAAACCAACAGGAATATATCTGTACAAAAATGACAACCATTCAAGTAAAAATCTACGGGTATTTTCAACACCTTGTGTATCAGAGCCCCAATGTTCTAATCCATAATTGGTGAACTTTTTTAATATATCAAACCGCTCATTGCTGCTTATGTCCCACAATTTCTGTTCTTTTATTTCAGTGAAAATCCAAGGTTTAATTAGCCCACCTCTACCAATCATAACACCTTGAACAGAACTTGCTGCTTTTCTTCTTTCCATATAGTCCTCATAACTTAAAATATCTCCATTACCAAAAACCGGGCATGGTGCTGCTGCTTGTGCACATTTTTCAATATATTCCCAATCAGCTAGTTTAGTATATCTGGCCTCTCTTGACCGCCCATGTAATGTGATAAGGGAAGCACCCCATTCCACTACTTTCGGAATGACTGTATGTGCAATTTTTTTATCCTGATATACTCCCGTTCTCATTTTTATAGTAAATGGTATATTCAATAAACTAGATGCACTTCTTATTGATGTTTCTAAAGCAGGCATACGGTGCATCATCCCACAACCCCCTCCTTTTTTGTATATCAAATCAATTGGGCACCCTAAGTTCAAATCTATAAAATCCAAAACTGTATTCTCTTTAAGTAGCTGGGCTACTTTTGCAATAGCATAGGCATTACTTCCACATATCTGTGCTCCAAAAATGTCTTCTGATTCATGCCTCTTTACTAATGCCCATTCTTGTTTTGCTGCCTTGAGTAATGAATCGCATAAGGCCATTTCTCCACAAGTAATGTCTGCACCAAATCCTTTACAAATTCTCCTAAAAGGTAAATTACCGACAGTTGTGAGAGGGCTAAGATACAATTTATTTGTCCAGTCAATTTGTTTTTTCTCTCTTGGTAAAAGCTTAATTAAATCCTCATCTGTCACTGCTCCGCTTAAAACTGCAGAATCATTTCCTTCACCATTCTCCGCTTTCTCAGGTTCTGTTTTAGTTGAGTTATTATTTTTATTGTAATAAGTTTTAACAAGATTTTCTGCAAGTGTGAAGTCATATTTCCTTTTTTGCAACTTAATTTGCAACTCCTGTTGCAAAGTGTTTTTGGTGTCTTCTTTCCAATGTTTTACTTTATCTTCATCTATTATATTGTAACCTTCTGGTGTAATATGACTAGAACCGAAACGACATGTTATGCCTCTAGGGCATGTCCCACGAAGAATAAACAGATGACATTCTTTACCCAAGTCTTCTTGCTTTGATTTTAAATATTCCAAAGGGTCATGAATATATTTACAATTAGAATATTGACATGCTTTAATGTCGTCTTTACTTCTAACATCAATAATAGTCGGACAAGGCTTATTTGTTTTTCTATCTCTGTACGCTTTTGGTCTGTATTTATTTTGACCCCTTCGTTTATTTTTTTCACTTTTGTTAAGAGGCTCTTCTTCTAGACGAACTTTTTTTACATCTTCGCTTTCATTTTCTTCTAATTTACGTTTATTTTGAGGATTATTTTCGTCTATGTTACTAGAAGTAGAGGTTATTTTCTCTTGTTTCACAACTTGAAATTCTTTCTTTATTTCACATACACCGGTACTGGAAAACATGTTACTTTCTTACCTTATTTATAGCCAATATTTTATATTTTAATTATTTTATATAATATTATGTTCAACTCCTTCAATATGAATCTTAGGTTATTTTGTAATTTAATTTTGTTGACATGTTGTTTGTCAATTTCGAAATTGACAGTTCTTCTTGTTCACCAAAGGAACCAAAGGATTATATTATGTATTTCATACTATATACCTAGCCCCTTTTTGTTTGTTTTCAACGATTCAAAATAGTAATACGTAATTATATAATATACAAAAAAATAAAATTGGAATCTCTGTATTAATATTATCACTTTTTATTTAATGAGGAATGTTTACAAGGTACCTATCATATTATGTCAACATTTTTTAGAATTCTATTAGGGGGGGGTTCTCAGATCAAAAACGACTAGATTCCACAATAAAATGACCTTGACTGTATGTGCAGGATGCACAAATTCCATATGAAAAAAGAAGACAGATGCTCTATAGTCTGTCTTTGTTAGCGTGCTCAGTTTTTATTGTTTGGCACAATTGCGTTGTGACAAACAATACTTTTCTACACCGGTTTTTCGACGATTCTGCGATTATTTTAGTGTTTTGAAACAGAGACTACTTTAATTTAAGTTCAATTAATAGAAGTGCGATGGTTGGATGCAGTA
>DVZL01008796.1:0-10082 GCA_018236625.1 Lasaia peninsularis | reverse complement strand
TGACACTCATTGATTAGTACTACTTGACACTCATTGATTAGTACTACTTGACACTCATTGATTAGTACTACTTGACAGATAACGTAAAATTGGTTCCGTTTTACGTTACTTGGACTTTGTGAAATTGCTCTCTGCATTTACTCAGGAGTTAACTGAGCGATTAGCTTACTTTTAACTTTACTCAGAGATGGAGAAAGAGGTCCTTAGTAGGTACCTACTAGCGAATTTGACAATTGGAGTGTCCATCATCATACATCATACAAATGTGATTCACCATCGCTACATTTATCACGTTTGCCTCTCGTATTTAAGCTTAGGATTCGATACCACTTGCCTTATTGTTAAGAGGCGAGCATAGGTTAACTGGTTCACAGGTTGTGTTCTGGTCCAGAGTAGCCACTAGACGTGAACATTAGGCCTAACATTTCGGTCACTGGACAGCGACGCACCTACAACATCTATGGTGTCTATAGGCCAGGGTTGTCTCTTTACTATTAAGATAGCTATGTATTTATTTGCACTCTTGTCCTATAAAACCTGGGTGCGTTGTAGCACAGTAATCTCAAAATAGTAGTTTAGTTGGGAAAGATTTAACTTATGCTCCCCTTACGACCTGCCCGTAGTTTGGCAGATGGTCTATTCAGAGAAACAGGGAAAAGGGTGAAGGAAAAAGGAAAGACATATTAGAGCATATTTTTTTATTACCGAACATTTCTTACAGAAAGGAATTATCACAAATAAACAGTGAAAATTGCCGATTCACAGAATCCAATACACTTAAGATCTTTCGATGCTTCGTCAATTTGACACAGAGAAGTGTTAAATTGTTTAAAATAATTGCAAAAAAGAATTATACATTGTTCATCGTCATTTATTAATGTTTAGCAAGTGCAAATAGCAATCTCAGTTTTTTTTTATTAATAAATCACTAAATTGTTGTTATTACTATGACTAAAATACAACTAAATTTATTATTCAAATATAGAATTTGTGCCAAAATGATTGTTTCCAGTTCTAATCTAAATTTTTACATTATTAATGTCATAGGCAAACACTTTTTCTGAAATCAGGCTTCTAGCAGTTTAGATAGTAAATTTTTAATCACACTTCCTAAATATATGCCTTTAGTAACTAGTAGGTAGAAACTTCATAACCAATCATTATAACTTCTGTTTCTCAGGTTTACATAGTTTCCTTTCCTAACTTTCTTAACTTTGACACAAATTATACATATGAGTTTCTACTGTTTTTCTACTTGAAGAATATCACAAAATAGCAATACTTTCTGGTAAAGTGATTTAACAAGATTTTTTGCTTTTTTTAGAGTACACTTATAATGAATAACTAAATACACTTACACTTAAAAACTTACAAAAAAAACTACACCATACTGAAAAATAATCATAAACTTAATAACTAATATCACTAATACCAGTACAACAAGGAACTGAATGTGTTTAACTGCATACTATTCCTCTCAAATTAAGTCTCCATGTACGAGACAATTTTCAAGATGTTTGCTCGACTCATTCTGTAATACCAAAAGACACACAAAGAAACATGTGATGCACTAAGAATAGATCTCTAGAAACTAAACACTGGGTTACACTTATAGAAAATGCTGCACAAATAGCATTTATATTTAAGAATACAAAAGAAATATTTTCTTTTTTCATTTTGTACAAATTATCCCAGCCAAGAAATTGCTTGCTGACTATCTGATTCTAAGAATTAACACTTTAATATCCCTAAATTTTTCATCCCTAATCCCTAAAGCTGGTTTTAAACAAGATATTTAAAAAAATTACTACATTATAAAAACTAGAGAACTACAATTATAGGCTCTCATTTTTTTCCAACTTTTTTTTACAATATACATAATAGGACTATTCCTGTCCTGCTTTTAATTATATACATAATTATTAAGGTAATAATATTCACATATATTTTTATTATATTATTAAAATATGATGTCCATAATCATTATTAAATGAATCACTAAATATTGTAACTCTTAAATGTTATCTAGTGTCTATTTTGTAACCATTCAATATAAAAAAATAGTGACATCATCTACCTAGCTACGCCGTCAACTATTTTAAGTAATTTTAATGTTCACAGTATTCGTTTGCAGCTATATTTTAATCAAAATACCGAGCATCTAGTTGATCCTGTGATAAAACTAAGATGGGTAAAAGCCTCAAGCAGCAGCTGGTAATTTCCAAGATTAATTGTTATCAGTTGAGATAATTTTTCTATTAAAGTTATTTAAGCCTACTTCTCTGCTTAGCACTAATATTTTTTGTTCATATCTTACATATTTAAATTGATGGAAATATACAAATGCCCCCCACAAAATGCAATACTATTTTATTTAAAGTACATATTTTAAACAATAACTTTGCTCGTTTAGAGTTTTATTTGAATCAAAGGCGATATCTCCTATGACTACACATACAGTACTAGTTTTTAAACTGTTACATTTCATAACTTAAATAGTTTTAAAATAGGTTAAAACTTAACACTCATTTGTTTTTATTATCTCCTAGGTTTAGGTTATGTTGCAAAGACTGTTGTCACAAGACTTCCTCACAAAATAAACAGACCTTGCAACAGTGTTTTACATGTTTTGACCTGCTTTAAAGTCATTTAAATTCAAAAACAGTGTTTAATGTCATAATATCAAATTGATAACTATTATTTTCAAATCTAGTTTTCAAACAGGCTTTACCTAGAAAAAACCATTAGTAACACATACTCTAGGCTCTGCCTGTAAGCCGATACTACTTTTTAGCTTTAGCAGAATTCCCTTGCTTATTAGGTGGAGTCCACCTCAATGCGGAGGGGTCAACTGTCAATCGAGGCTTTTTAAAATGAGAACTGGCCAGTTGTTCTGCAACTATCTTTGGTGTAACACAAATAACATGTTGTCCTTTCCAGTATTTTACCATGTTCATTGACTGGAGTGTTGATATAATATCAGTTTGTGATATACCCGTCATTTGACTTAAATCTTTGATACTTAAAGTACCTCTACTCGCACTTAACACTTCTAGTAGAACAAAAGACCAATATGATCTATAGCTTAGCTTTCCTAGGTCTGATAAAGGCTTCTCTGGACTTCCTACTACCTGTTCCAACCTGGATAATTCGTAACTAAAAGCTATTAATAATTTCCCATAACCTTGTCTTTGGAAAGGAGGAAGTGTTAATATACAAGCTACGTTGTTGCCTTCAGGAGAGTCTTTTTCTTTAGAAAAGTAACCTACAAGATGTGCACCTTGTTTGTCAACTTCACATAGAATATAAAATAAAAACTGTTCTATATCAAAGTATAATGTCTTGTGATCAAGAAACAATTTAGCTAATAAACACAAATTCTGACAATATATCTTATGTTCTTTACCATCTGCCTCAAATATAGCTAATGTACCTTTTCTGTATATTTCACTACCTTGGGGCTGTCTGGCTGTACATTCACTTAGATGATACCGGTAGGTTTTCTCCATTCTCATATATTTAAGACAATATTCACAAATCCAAAGCTTAGACTGTTTACCATATTCATCTGGATAGGGACTAAAATACCATGTATCAATTTCATATTTTCCTATTTGAATCCTATCAATATATTTGACTTTGGTAATAGCTTCATGCTCTTTCTCCAACGCCGCTGTGGTTGGATCCATTTCAGCGTAAGTTTTTTGAACATGATTAATTTCGTCATGTTTACGTTTTTGATTGCGTGTTATCTTTCTGCCGGACTTGTCGGTAAGTAAATGATCAGAGTTTATGTTGTTATTTGATTGCTCACATACGTCAAATCTATCAGACATAACCCGGTGGCGGGAAACCCATTCGTCGAGTCGTCGATCGTAACCCACATAATGCACATAATATTCGTAACAGGATTCTGCGGCATTGTACCGCGTCTGTATTATTTCAGCCGGGTGCCATGACTCATCGGTACGCCGCACTAAATAATGTTCTCCTATGTCCAATGGCTGCTCTGGTGCAGATTCTGAGTCTTCATTATCGGTACTACGACACTCGGCGTTTGGTAATTCATTATTAACAATAGGTTTCTCAAACTCTTTATCACCTTTTGCCATAATAAACTAATAAACGTTAAATTATCACGCAATACCGCGCAACACAATTTGAGAAGCCATGGCATGTGCTACTGGTGTTGCTACATTCAACTGCAATAAAAGATTAAATAACATGTTAAGGCGGCAGCAGATACACAGAAAATAAAAATTTACCAAAATATTTTTCAAGTGATTTCAAAAACCTATGGAAAATTACGTAGATCAAATCTTCCTTTGGATAGAAATTTTGGAGCATTCTACACATTATTTCAAATTTATACAGATATTCTACAGCATAAAGTTCTCTTAGGTATATAATAATTGTAAGTCCTGCTAGTATTTAGTGCCGAACTGGGAAATAAGATTACAAGTCAAGTACCTACCTACCATTATTATAATCTGTACTTTACTGTGTTTCTAGTATTAAAAACGACTGAAAATACGGGAAAATAATTAATATATGCGTTATATATTTTTACTAAGGCTTAACCTAATAAAACGATTTTTCTATTAATGTACCTTGTGACCCATTTGTAATTCCCCAAAGAATATACTCGAAATAATATAGGAGAAAAAAAGTGATGATAAATACTTATTTTAATTTAGCATATTTTAAATTTTAAAATGGCAGCACTAAGCTACTTTGTAGTTGGTACCTACTTGAGGAATTTCTGACCGGACTGCTGAGTGCTGACTGCTGACTGGTGTGTGGAAACGTAATCGCCATCAGTTAATGTGTAAATTGTGGATATTACAATTGTTAAAATAAAGATATGATATCTTTATTTCTAACTCAGATTCGAGAAGTTTATACTTATGTGTCTAAATTGGGATAACACAGTGTATTGATTGTAAAGTGTTAGTGTAGTGCTAGACATTAAGATTTATTCGCTTTCATTGTTCGTTGTTTTATTTAGTGACAGTAAAAGTGTTCCTCCAAAATGCAGGCAATCAAATGTGTAGTTGTTGGAGACGGGTAAGTGCTATGTACATTTATATCAACGAAATGTTTTTCAACTACATATCATTGAATTGCCCAACTGACGTCACGGTACGAAAACGGCGCTTGGATTCAGTATTGTAAATTTGTACTATAGCTCTTATTTATTTCACTTCTGATTGGAACTCTTTGTGTACAAAAAATGGAAGAACAAATGTCTAAATCTAAACTAGGAAACTCCATAAGTTAAATCATTAACTTGATCTTTATTACGATAAAGATACAACTTTAAATTTATGTATTGTATGTGACTCATGAGGAATTATGTCTTATATCAGTCTTATCGTTGTAAAACGATTTGATAACACAAGAGTTGTACAATTTTAGAACATAAAAAGTTAGTAATTAAAACCAGAAACTCTTAAGCTTTAATATTGTTTTCTTATCATTTGAGCCATTTATGTTTTTTTGTTTGAAATATTTTATTATATCGTATTAGTTATTATCTATATGGTCTAATTGCCTTTGTGGTGGAGCATAGTCATTTACTGACGCTAACAACACTCTAACATCATTCCCAGCAGCTAAATTTTAAGCGACGTTTCATCGAAATTGATCAAGTAGGAGTCAGCAGGCCATGCTATATTAATGAATTTATCTAAATTTTTTTAAATACTTATTGAATAAATATATTAATTTTTTTTAATGTGCCTAGTCAATTTTATAAAATAGTTAATAGAAGTATCAGCCAAATAATTTATATATTAATTTATGCAGAGAGATCATTTGCATTTGGAAATTATATCCAGGTAAAGTAAGTAAAGAACAGTTGACACATACCCTATTCAGGATTTTTAAAAATTACAAATTTTAAATGTTATAAAACTCAAGAACCTAAGGCAATTAAAAATCAAATAAACAAGATGCTCAGTTTAAAATTGAAAATTTTGCATGGTTTTGATGAATGTATAATATTAATTTATTTATTTACATCATCTATACAAATAAATAAAATTGTAGCTTTTTACTAAATGCATATATGTTTACCAGATATATACCAAAATAACAATTTTTATAATTTTTGTCTGTCTGCCTTTTGTACCCACTAATCTTTAAAATTGTTTTTTTATGTTATGGCATAAGGTAGCGAACAGGCACACTGGTTTCCTGATGGTAAGAGAAAACTGTGGTCTATAGACACCATAGATGTTGTAGGTTCCCTGCCCTGCGGTTGGGCTGTTAGACCTTATGTGCAAGTTTACCAACTTCCTTCCCTACCCTCCGGACCGGAACACAACCATGTTATTATGGCGACAGGAATAAGTAAGGCGGTGGATCCCTACCCGGGCGAGTTGCTGCACCGATTTTTGTGTGGCTTTCACTGGCAGACAGCTGATGTTATTAGCTTAGGCTAATTTCATTTTAGAAATGTATGAAAAAATAATTAAATACAAATGCGGACGAAGTCTTGAGCACAGCTAGTTTAGTATAAACTAGTTGTTGCCTGTCGCCACACACAACATATTGAAGTTATTCAGTTGCCAACCTATTATTATGAGTTATTAGTTTAGATTGTTTTTTATTGTACGATGACAAAATTGAGTAGACAAACATGGATAACTTTATAGACAATTCTTTTCTCAATTTTTGTAATGTGAAAAAAAGGACTGTATAAATAAATAAACATAATAAGTATACCATATTCAATTCATATGAAATTTCATGCAAAAATTATCGAGGAAAAAAAACTATACTACTTATAACTTTTATGTTTCAGCTTTGCTTAGTTGATACCTACGTGCCTAGGTTAAAGTGCCTTTTATATTACTAACTTCCAAATAAAAGTTATCTTTATCCCATGTGAAATCCTGAGAATTTCTTCAACTGATTCTCAGAAATTTGAGGATTTGTGTGACCTAGATACAAATCAATATTGATAAGGTGGTAGACAATTAAGTCATAATACAAACATAATTAGCTAGTCATTTGTGATTGAATCATAATTTTGTATATGTTTTATATGTATATATGTATGTATGTATATTTAAAATCAATATTAGGTTAAGAAACTAGCAGACCTATGATCATGTCTTGTTCTTTGTTAGAATTAATTGCAGGTGTTATTATAAATTGTTTTGTCTCAGTCTCTCTTCCACACATGTTTTTGATACTCAATTAGGGTTTTAAGAATATGCTTCAAATTGGTGTTTCTTTCTTTTAATGCACACTAAATTGTCTCATCATCAATTTCATGTTATGATCTTTCTAAATATAACTTTTGAGATAAATTTATATACAAAATATTTCTTAGTAAAAAAAAATTATTAGTGGCATTTGACAATAATTTTCAAAACACAAATCACTACTTACACTTTGATCTGTAATTGATTTTCGATTTTTTTATTACCAGCCAGTTTTCTTTTAAATTGGAATATTCAAATAAAGAGTAGTCTTTATCTGGTTAGCTTACTTAGGCTTACGTTGGTGTTTTTGGCAGGTTAGAGGCACTTACCACTTGTCACATTGTGGAACTTAGTATTGTTGGCCAATTGCAAGTGCATATGTACCTCTGCCTACCTTTTCGAGGATATGGGTGTAACAATATTTATTTATTTTATCTGATATAAATGTTTCAAGAATAGTGATGCATCAGTATTTGTCTCTAGAAAATAGTTATTTCTTTGATCGGAAGGTTTTCTCACTGCTTCCAATAAAGTTTAAATAATTAAGCATTAATCCAGTAAGGTCACAGTCTTCATGCATCAATGATTTTACAAGGGATTTAATTATTTTATTGCAATCATTTGCATTATAAAAAGAAGCCAAGGTTTTCTTAGTAATTATGATAAGAGAAAAACTTAGATTTGTAACTACCATAATGGGTTTCATTTTTTTACGGGGACACATAATATGCAATAAGATGAATTTTTGTGGTAAGTAGATTTGCCACATAGTATTTATTTGGAAATGGAATGGAATTTTTTGCTTATTTTAAGAATTGAAAAAGAAAGATAGTTTTGCTGTACTTATCAAAGCTATTTATTGAATATTTTCAAATGTTTGGAGCGACGTGGCAATATCTAGTTTTCGTAACTGATACTTAATCATAAATATAAATTATGAAAAACACTTTGCACAGGTTTATTATGCATTTTATATAAAACTTACTCTTGAATCAATCTATTTATTTAAAAAAACCGCATCAAATTCAGTTTGGTAGTTTCAAAGGTCTAAGCATACATAAGGACAGACAGGAATGGGAAGTGGCTTTGTTTTATACTATGTACTGATACTATCTCAATTTAGAATATTGAGTTGTATGTATTATTAATAAAATAAAGGTTAAAGGTAACTTCAAAAGTTTTTAAAATAATTATCAAGATATCAGATCAATTCTGTTTAGTATTAAGAACCTTTATCCCATAGATCACACTGCTGCCGTTAAGCCCTTATCTGGTATGAAATAAAGGTCTTTTTCCTTTGTAAGGACATGGAGGTGCTCGCTCACTCGTAAAATAAGTAGTAATACTATTATTATATATTATTAGCATATCATTTTTTTCACATGAGTGGATGCTTTCTTTGTGTACCGATCTTTTTGGTGTGTAAGAACCTTAGCTACTTTCGGAGAAGTGGCAAGAGAACATAAGGATGACTGTCCAGTTGCTCGTCTGGGAACTATAAGGCCACTTTCAGAGTCACCATGCTTACTTGGTGAAAACTCCATAACTTTAGGTAAATAAGCCGACTTCCCACATATATCTGAATCAACTAATTGAATGTAAATGTTGGCTTTGCTTGTGTTGTACATTTTTTATCTCTTTGGCAGAAAACATTTAAACAATCAGATCATCTAGTGATCTATATCAAGTTCCATATCGAATTCCATACGAATATTCGTGTGGATAGTAGTTATGAATATATTTGATAGAACAGGTTAGGCGTTAGGTATTTCCTACCTAACATAGACCGTTAGAAAGCTGTGTCTATATTTATTTCAATATCCAAACATAGAGTTTCAAGTAAATGGAAAGTTAAGAAAGTTCTCCAACCAATCGTCGATACATACGTAAAAGCGGTTATCGTTTTAATTAGCGATACTATTGTGGGACTACAATGAGGTTCTTTACCCTACTCGATAATACGAACTCGTAATCGCTAATTGCATAATGCTGGATTCCATTGTAATAACAACGATGTTGTTAAGGCGTATCCTCAGACTATTGGTATATGGGGTAACTGCGAATTGCCACATAAACGAAATTAGTATATAACATTAATTACTTTTTATTTTATGAAAGAAATATTTTTTTAAACGATAATCCTTTGTAATTTTTTCATCCTAGCTTTATACCGTTTCTATAAAGCGACTGCAACCTTGTACCAATGTATCTTCTCTGTAAAAGTACTCATAAAATGTTCTTAATGTACGAAATCCGAGGGTAATACTCTTTGACTACCTTGCAAAACTCCTGGCGTGAAGATATGTATAACCCATGTATTACTGCTTCATAAGAACAGTTGCCGCCATAATTAACGCTAATTTTCTAGACCTACATTAGGGTACTTTACCCTACGCTGTAACAAGTACTAAGTAGGAACACTGCATTATGCGAGTTGACTATGAATAACATTGTTAAGTCGTGACCGTTTAATCACGGTATTACGAATTATTGAAGCTTGAGAACCATCGGACCAAAAGAACGACCGTTAGCGTAGAATAAAATAGAAAATATTTTATTTAACAAAGACCTTAAAGAGGTTATTGTGACGGGTCTATATAATTCTAAAATTTACCACCGGATCGGAACACGTCCACTCACTGAGAAGATCTGGCGATGGAACTTATTGAGCTTGTCTATTACATTATACAATAAAAGAGATAAGAGTAGCAATTAATACCAAGCATTTTGCCCGTGAAGGAATTACATTTTTGTTCCTTATATTAACAGTGTATATTACAATTATTTCTCTTAAACAAACCTTTATAGGGTCATTTCGCCAGTTCGCGTCCATTTAGTACAGTTGGTAAGTTTGAAGGAGAATATAAA
>DVZL01008795.1:0-10082 GCA_018236625.1 Lasaia peninsularis | reverse complement strand
TCTCTATAGAGCTGTATACATTTTGTTGGTAGCGGCGACTGGTTGCGCCGCCATGGTGTCCCGGTGAAATATAGCCCTTAATGTAACATGATCAACTCACGACAGGGTCCAGGGCCAGAGGAATACAGAAACACACCACTAACTATATAGGTACATATATTTCGTTCACATACACTGAAGATAAGCACAAGCACAAGCATAGAAAAGATAGTCATACAAATACAGAAGAAAAGAAATATAACATTGAAGCTAAAGCGATAATAACGCAATAATATATCTGTCGATAAAATAGTGCGGCGTAGCGGCGAGCGGCGTGCGCCTCGCGTCGTGCGTAGCAACAGACTGTTCAATGGAATGCAGGCGACGCGGGCGCACGGCGTTGAGAACAATGGGACTGGTCATTAACCCGTTTGAGTAGCCCGTCTCCATTGATAACAACGGCTCGCCGTACGACGATATTTTTTACAATTATATACAAGATAGATATTTAAATATCACACAGATGCTACATATTTTTAAGATCGCTATTCTTTATTTCACTCCTTTTTGAATTTCATATATTTTTTAAATATTTCAAAAAATATGAAATCAACAGCCACGGTTAAATCTGTGGTTATTTCTTTGACAATAAATAAATATTCATCGACAAATTATACAAATTCGTCTAACTCCACAGTAAGCAAATTATAGATTAAATTAAATTTACAATAGAACCGTAATAATGTTTGAACATTATATTTTAATCATTTATCACCACTACATACCTACTATATAACAAATCCCCTGTCGCATCTGTCTGTCTGTCAATTCGCGATAAACTCGAAATATACTGAACGAATTCAACGACAGGAAGAGTGATCCTTGAGAAAAGTTTTAGTGTGAAAGAAAAAGATTTTACGACAATATTTGTTCAAAATATTACCTGTTGGACTATTTTAGATGAGACTTCTATATCTAAAATCGTCAGTTAAAGCATTAAACAGGACACTAAGAGATTTCGCAATAGATATTGTCCAAAGGGTGGCTGCACATGTGTGGTTATATTCTCTGGAGATTTTCATCAAATTTTGTCTGTTGGAGCCGATAAAGTTAATGGCTCTAAAAAATCTTATATCTCCATATAATATTATAATTAAATGTCAATTTAAAACAATTAATGAACAAAATTAATACACCATGAACAAAATATCTAATATGACTAAAATCGCTATATTATCATTGAGTGATGTAGGAGATATATTTTTCCGTGCGGTGCGGGTTGCGGGGCCGGCCGGCCCGCAAAGTATTAAATCCATACTAATATTCATGTTATAGTTTGATGTTTAAAGTGGTTAATCTCTGAAGCTACCGAACCGATTTGAAAAATTCTGTTACTATTAGAAAGCTACATTATTAAAAATTGCTATAGTTATATTTGTTTTGAAATAAAATGAGTTTTCAGATAGATTAATCAATATTTATAAAGCAATCCGGGAAAAAAGCGCTATTGAAAATCTTTTCATGCGTGCGCTGAATTCCCTGTTGATCATACATGCATACAATGTACTAAAAAAATATAGGTTTTTAGTATTTCCATAAAGAAATTCCCAAATTTTTTACCTGTAACTACTGTTATTATAAGGTATTTTATATGAAAAAAAATTAGAAGGTGCATTTTGAGAATTATTACTTCAAAAGTATATTAATCATTACGATTAAAAGTTATTTCATAATCAAGATAATTTTTGCCATTTACAGCACATTAATTGGATAAATAAATTCTGAAATATCGTGAAATTAAAATATACGCACTCCAAATAATTTGTATAAGTAGGTAGGTATTGTTGAGCGCGCGGCTCGCGGAGCACGCGGGCCGCGGTCACAGCCCGCAACGATATACTGTGATTTATTCGGTCATTTCGCAATTGCCTACACGCGGGCAATAGCTTGTATCTTATAATAAAATTTAAATTTATTATGGTCAAATTTTACCACTGGGCGACCACCAGTTTTAAATTAGATTGTGTTCTAAATGTCAATATTTTTAATTAATTGGTAATTTTTAGGATTCCGTAACCAAAACCAAAACGGTGCCCTATTATTGACGCCGTCTGCCGGCTGTATCTCAAAAACCGCGATAACTTGCCAGTTGAAATTTTCACATATTATGTAATTCTGTTGCTGCTATAACAAAAAATACTAAAAAACAGATAAAAGTAAATATTTAAGGGGGGCTCCCATACAACAAAACTTTTTGCTTGGTTGTTTTCCGACAACCAATAGATGTCGCTATGAAAGCTACCAAAATGAAAGTCCGATGTGCGTACCACTAGGCTACCAAGGCTGTTACTAATTATAATGTATATTTTTTATGGGGTAGGACAGAGAACTAGTACACGGGTCTCGTGATGGTAAGAGACAACCTTGGCCTATAGACACCATAGATATTGTATGTTCGTCACTGTCTGTGAAATGAAATGGAATGAAATGAAATGATAATTATTTATTTGCCGAATATGTGTGTTTAAAGAATGTCATGGAACAAGAGTTTTTAATTATATCAACATATTCTACCACTATGTGGTGTGCAAATATTTCAAAATATAATATATATATGTGATCGGGATATTAGACTGCATGTGGAAATCTACCGGCTACCCTACCCTGCAGACCCGAACACGATATTGTCATCATAGCGGCAGGATTTGATGCACAGCACTCTACCACCTGTGGTCATGTTGGAAGTTATCCAGTTAACCTATGCTCGCCTCTGACGAGCTGCCTGGTAGGATGATAGTTGGTCTATTCTACACAGAGGGTTTTTTTAGTTGAAAGGGACGGTACAGTGTCCTTTGAGTACCAATCCGATACGCACTTGGCCGGTATTTTATCAAAATGGTTAGAATTTATATTTTTATTATGCAACATTTGAAATATGAAACCATTTGAGAATATAAATAATTATGCAATACAGATGGTATTTCGCATCAGGATCGGTACAATAAATTATGTTTAGTATAATTATTTTATGTTCATTCAATAATAAAGTCGGAAAAATTAGATAAGGATCTCCGAACACCCAGACAGTATTCATTTACTGCCAAATAGGTAGAAAATATATAGTTTTCATTGTGGTTTCGACCAGGTGTCGGATATCATAGATTTATTTATAAAATAAGAATTTACTTTTGTCCAGTTATAAATATAATGTTTCAGGGTTCCGTATCCAAGAGTTAACAACGATTTTCTATTAGCAGCACTCCGCTGTCCGTCTTTTTCATTTCATTTCATTTCATTTCTGTCTATCTGTAAGATAAGAGGTAGACCGCTTTAACAAAAATACTAAAACACTAAGTAAATATTTAAGGTGGTTCACGTACAACGAACGTGATGTTAATTACAGAGTTGCTTCCCAGCAAACATAATATTATGTCTTTTTTATGATACACACGGGTCTCCTTTTGGTAAAAGACAACCGTGCTCTATAGACACCATAGATATAGTAGGTGCACCGCTGCCATGTTGTCGGGTTGTTAAAATTTAAGTGCAAGTCTACCTAAGTAACCAACTGCCCAACACTCCAGACCGGAACACGAAAATGTCATTATGGCGGCAGGAATAGGTAAGGCGATGGATCCCTACCCAGGCGAGTTACACAGGGCTCTACCACCAGTCGTCATGTTCGAAATAACCCAGTTAACCTACGCTCGCCTCTTTTGAGTTGCCTGTTAGGAAGACAGTCAGTCTATCTACACACAAAGTTCTCGAGTTTTGCGCTTAGCAACACATTCGATGATTTATTTTTAATTAAGTATATAGATTACTTTATGAATCTTATAGATATCTGCTCACGAAATACTTATTTTCGGTGTAAGATTTTATTGCTGAAGGTTACAACGGCCTCTGGGACATTCAAAACAATTACAACGAGGACTTTTTATTACCTCTGTGGTTTAACCGCGGTACGGCTGTCGCCTTTTAAGACCGTTAGCCGCGTAGGGTCCCGGGTTCAATTGCCTGGTCGGGCAACTTTTCTTAAATGTTTTTCAGATTTTTCTGAGTTAGCATTACATTGCCCGGGATCGGAATCTGCCCGAAGTGGCGATAGACTGACCACCTATCACATCAGGGCCCTAGTACCTTGGCTAATCGTGGGTGTTCTACTGGGCTTACGAGCCGTGGCTATACTACCACACCTCTGCCTACTCCTTCGGGGATAATAGGCATGAAGGATGTAATTTAGATTTACAAAATTGTCCGATATATATATATCTGTATTTTAATAATACTGTGGAGTTGTAAAAGGATACAGCGTTATCATATATCAAATTAAATAGTATATACTTAAAGCACTGATGCATAATATACAAGATATATTAGCAATTTCATTATCTTCGAAATTATCATAATTATATTAAAAATAACCAGACGAGATACCGCGCCTTGGAATGATTTTTATACCTAGCGCTTTATTATCTAGATGAATACAGAGATGTACTAAATAAAACCTTATTTTTCTTGGTCACGTCATAACTGAAGAATGACATCGCCGATCACATAATATTTTTAAAATTTCACTGACAGTTCTTACGTAATAATTTAAATAAAAACCGTCAAGTGGGAGTCGGACTCGTGCTTGAAGTGATCCATACCTATAATTATCTACGAAAACAACAAAAAATTCACGTTTGTTGTATGGGAGCACACTTTATATCATATTGGAACGAAGCTCCTTATCGCGCGTTGTGAAAGCGGGATAGACGGAAAAAAAATCTCACGAAAAGTTTTAGACACTTTTTGTATATATAATATAGTAAGTTATTGTAAGCTGTGTGGCTTATAGAAAGCAAGCCAGATATTTATATTTTCTTAGGCTGAAAATAAGTATTTTATGATTTTCGCATTGAACAGTGTGGTGTCGCGAAGATTATTTTTTTTACTATAGATTAATTATTAATGATTAATTATATTAATATAAGGAACCCTAAAAAGTATATATTATGTTAATTAGTTCAACGAGGACGATGCCAAGGGCAACAACTAAGATAATAATGAATGCGAAAATGCTTATTTCTCGTTCTTTCACGTCGCAACGAAACTTGGAGGCTGGAGATCTATATCTATACAAATAAATAAAATTAGAATGTTTGTGCGATTTGTCCAGTAATATTTATTTATTATTATTTATATTAAAATAACCACTTTTTACTAAGTGCATATGTATGTTTACAAGATACGTATACCAAAATAACATTTTTTAGAATTTTTGTCTATCTGTTTGTACCAGCTAATCTCTGAAATGGCTTGACCGATTTTGACGGGACTTTCACTGGCAAATAGCTAATGTAACAAGGAACGGCTTAGGTTAATTTTATTTTAGATTTTTGTAAAATAAATTGAATGTATCAAATAAATTAATTGAATAAAAAACGCGTAAGAAGTCGCGAGCACAGCTAGTATGTAATAAAGTAAGTAATTTAGGCTACTTTTTATGCCAAAATTTAAGCAGGTTGCCGCTGGAAAATTGAAAATATTACCACGGACACTTCCAGTAGATTAATACATTTAATCTAAAGTTACTAGATTATATGTATCTTTGCGTTAACAACATCATCGTTAAGATCAAGATAAAATTTGAATCAACGCATCCAACCAGAAAACCAAAGCCATTGTACTTTGTCATGATAAAAAAAAACTCAAATTAGACGCCATATTTAAAAAATAATTAGTCTGATGCTCCGTTGGTTTGATCATCAAGAAGGAATAAAATATGGAAGTTTGATAAAACAGAAATACAATACAAATGTGGATGGCTGTCGGTACCAGGGGAAACCTAGGTTGATGTACCAAGACGAAATTGCTGGTATGTTTACCGTGGGTGGTGTCAACAGTCTCCGGTGTGTGTTTTTTATGGATAAGACAGCGAACAGGTGCACGGGTCTCCTGGTAAGAGACACCCCTGGTCTATAAACACCATAGATGTTGTAGCTACGTCACTGCCCTATGATCGGGCTGTAACACCTCATGTGTAACTACTGGCTACCCTACCCTCTGGAACGGAACACGACGATTTATTATGGCGGCCGGAATAGGTAAGGCGGTGGATCCATACACGAGCTAGTTGCTGCTCAGCACTCTACTACTATTGGTCATGTTGGTAATGACCCAGATAACCTTTGCTCGCCTCTTACAAACTGTCTGGTAGGAAAGAAGTTGATCTATTCCACACAGAGGACCCGAACCAATTGAAGAGAGTAATGAATGTGGTAGAAGCTTGGCAAATATGTAGGAATCGTTAGACTTGGCATTTGGTACCCTCTGCCTATCCTTGCGAGGGACAAGGCGAGAAGATTATTTAACAGCGGCTTCGCTCGGGTGGAAATATAGCCTATGTCATTCAGAGATGTCTACGAATATATACATTAAAATCTAAAATGGAATATGCAAATTTCCTTAACATTTTTTTAAACAATACTTCAAATAAATATAAAACCGAAAAAAATTAAATATATTTCACTATATATATTATAAATTTGGTATTGTCCCTATGTGCGAATATTTTCATATGCCCAAAGATGTAAAAATAAGGATATCAATTGACATGGCGTTGACAATTAACAGTGACGTCAATGTTTCGTTCCGACGATGGCGTTGCGTTTTCGAAATTTGCGAGGGAATTTTAAAAATACTACCTACTTTTAAATAATTAATTTTAATAATAAAAGCTTGAATATTTGCAAAAATATTTATGTGGGATATGTATCCATGTAAGCAACTTAGTCTTAAACTGAGGACCCAGCAACACCAAAATTTATGTTCATCTCATAAATTTAGGCAATCGAACTCAAGTCTCTTACATATATAAGTGGTAATGCTAAAGATAAGAATTGAAAAAGTTATTAGTTAAAATCTATTGGTTTAGATACAGTCGCGCTTTGACGCGCTACCGCCTCGCACATGTCAAACGATGCCGCCGTCGAGACAAAGGGACCGCTGGTACGCTCACCAATATTGTGTGCACAGACACTATTTAAACGTATGGACTTTATATGGATTATGATGTTCACAGACAATGCTACCTACTACGAGGAATAATTTAATGTTGACCGCGGGGACCCTTTCCATCACTTCGGGACTACTTTTGACAATATTTTGGACCAACATGTTTCTCTCTAAAATTCAAAATGTAAGTATTTGGAATATCTCCTAATAATAATATTAAGCATTGTTAAAAATTCGTCATTATCAATATTATTAATAAGAGGTTTTTAACCATGTTTCCATTCGGTAGTCCCAGTTCGAACTGCACAGGATTACTCGGTTACACAAAAAAAAATTTTAGATTTTTAGCTTTTTTCTATTTAGTTTCATACATTATGTGATCATGACAGTGAAACGTCGGAGTTTAGATATATCAGAGCACATCCTGTCTCAAAGCGAAAACAGTGCTTATGTGCCTCTATAGAGTGCATGCCCCTGCCAGCATGTATTCATTAAGGTCACTTATTTATTTTTGCTGGAATTCATTATTATAGTAAAGGAAAACATCGTAAGGAAACTCGCAATCCGTGCCCGATATGGCCCCATAAAATAGAGTCGGACTCGCACACAGAGGGTTCCCTACCACTATTTGCAACAAACGACAAAAATGTCACTTTTGTTGTATTTAGCACCCTTTATATATAATTTAAGTTGTTTTTAGTATTTCTTTCATATAAATCATCCGTGAACATTTCAACTGTCTTACTATCAAGGGTCAGGAGATACAGCCTGGTGACAATCAAACAGAGGAGTCTTTGTAATAGAGCTTTATTTAACTCTTTGGGCAACCTTAAAATCATTTCTCGGATATAAAATTTTCAGATTATGATCATCAGAGACGGTTCATGGTCGTTTGAATCATGGCGCGATCTGCCGGTACCAATATATTTGGAATGTTTCCTTTTTAACATTACCAATGTTGATGAAATCCTTGCGAATAGAGCAGTAAAAGTGAAATTACAGGAACTAGGACCATACGTGTTTCGGGAGAAACATCTAAAGGTATTTATTTATGTTGTACACAACAGACGTCAGATAATAAGAAGATTATATCTAAACAAATAAATAAAATTGGAGTGTCTGTATGTAATATTAAAATAACTGCTTTTCACTAAGTGCATATGTATGTTTACAAGGCATACCTATAATGTTTATGACAAAATAATTTCCTTAAGAATTTTTATCTGCTCGTCTGTCTGTTTGTCTGTTTGTACCCGTTAATCTCTGAAACAGCTGGACTAATTTTGACGGGACTTTCACTGGCAGACAGCTAATACAATAAGGAACGGCTTAAGCTACTACTATTTAAGAAATGTATAAAATAATTAAATAAAAACGCGGATGAAGTCGCAGCTAGTTAAAGAGAATACTCAGAGTTGACACGTCAAATCCATCGGAGGATCATCGTAGGTGCACAATAGTGTGTAGGTAGCCCGTAGCCTTCCCCTTCGAGGATATCCCCGATATAACGATACTTTTATTGTAAGTTTAATTCTATTTCAGACTGACATAGAGTGGAATGACAACAGCACAGTTACGTTTAGAAATCAACGCTGGTGGTATTTTGAACCAGAATTATCCAATGGGAGTCTCTCTGACAGTATCATCACCGTCAACGTCATGATTGCGGTAAGGATTGAATGAAATCATTATAAAACCCGTCAAGTGTGAGTCGGCTTCACGCACGGAGGGTTCCGAACTGTTATTTATAAAAACGTTAAAAAATCAGTTTCATTATATGGGAGCAACCTTTAATATGTTTATTTTATTCTGTTTTTATTACTGGTTGTTATAGCAGCAATATGAATACATCATCTGTGAAAATTTCAACTGTCTAGCTATCACGGTTCATGAGATACAGCCTGGTGACAGACAGACAGATAAACGGAGTCTTAGCAATAGGGTTCCATCTTTTACCCTTTGGGTACGGAACCTTAAAAAGTATTGCAGATAAGTAAAAAATGCAGACATTTATAAAAAAATACTCTGGGTAATGGAGACCCGGGTCTCAATTGAACTCTTAGCTAACCTTGCGTAATAGAAAAAGGCAGTTGTCTCCTATCAGCGAACACATTCATATCTTCACGCCAAATTTTTTGAAGGTTAGACGGGAAATATCGAGTGGCAAGTGTCATTCCTACATACTTGCCCTTTATGGGGGGGATCCCCACACCAATTATTCTTTTTTTTTATAACAAATAGCATAGCATAGTAACATAGACATAGCATACTTCATACAAACAAATTTCGGAGACCCTTGACACCTCGGATAATATACGAGCGATTTGGCCAGCTCAGGTATCTTTACTACCATCTCCACACGAGATTTTGTAGTCGAAATACATGTCAGTCTATTCGTTCATATGTCCCAGTCTCATAAAAATCAAACTATAGTCTGAATTTTTAAAATACTATACAGTTATTATGGATTTGTGCTCGATATAGAAAATAAATTCGTCGGCTAATCATGGGTGTACATGTACCTCTGCCTACGCTTTCCGGGTTATGGGCGTGACGATATTCATTTATTCATTTTTATACAAAAGTAAAAAATAAGATTTTTTAAATTTATGTTCCAAGTACGAGTAGAACATAAATAGAAAAAAAAAACATACCTAAACGTGTTGGGAGTTTGTAAATATTCTATAAAAATGACAATGAAGATCTAAAACATTTTCAAATGTAATCCTATGAACAATATTTGTTAATTTGCATTCTCCGGCAGAACCCTTTATGAGAAAATTCGACTCGCTCTTTTCTTGTTTGTGATATAAAAAAATGTAGGGTTCGGTGGAATCTTACCTGTATCTGCTGCAAAAGCTATGAGTTTGTTATCAGATACACGCTGATTAGCCTTATTACTCTGTGTCGGTTTAGAACTATACTTCCTGTCACGAAAAGGCATAAATTTTGTAAACGAACTTCTTTTACCAAGAAAATATTTTTACTACGAGACAATAATGAACTGACCATATTCAATAGAAGTAAAAATATATACAGGTTATATGAAAGTAGTAACCTTTTTAATTTAGTCTAATATTATTTGACAACTATCGTTTGTG
>DVZL01008794.1:0-10082 GCA_018236625.1 Lasaia peninsularis | reverse complement strand
TTATAAAACTATATATTATATACTAATACTAAATATCTTAATATTTATAAATATTAATTTTAACCCGACTTATTTTAGCCCTGTCTACCATAAACTACCACCGTTTCCAAACCTAGCCAGACAGGAGAAGAAACAGCGAAACAAACTCCCCGGCATGGTTGCCGGGGAGTACACTTCCATCACACAAATATCTTTCTTTCCTAACTTTAACTATACCTTTACACCCATCCATATTCAAATCCAACATTCTTCTGGTCTTCATCGTTCCGCATCACATGCTCATGCCAGTCGTTTTTTTCTAATATTTTCAACCACTGGTGCTAATTATACAAAGTAGTGACGGACCAAAAAACTATTTAATCATCATCAATTAAATTTAAATCCCCACTCTAGCGTTGTCATTGCACGATACTCGTGTGTGAGTGGATCCAGTGACTTGTAACTTGTGTAATCACCTGTCGTGGGCCGCGCCCTACACAGGTAATAGCCAACAGCCGCCCCTGTTTAACAATCTTTAAACCGCACGATCCAGGACTGCATTAGGTTGATTAAGTTTTGTTATCACTTAGGGGCGGTACTTTTGAATCTATTTATGTCTATACTAATTGTGCCCGCGACTTTGTCTACGTTTGAATTTAACTAAATAATAGTAAGTTACACCTTATTACAACAGCTGTCTGCCGGTGAAAGTCCCATCAAAATCGGTCCTGCCATTTTAGTGATTAACTTGAACAAATAGACTTACAGAAATTCTAAAAAAATATTATTTCGGCATAACATGTATTATGTATCTTGTAAACATACATAATATGCATTTAGAAAAATGCGATTATTTTAATATTACATACAGACTCTACAACTTTATTTTTATTATTAGGGAAAATAAAAATCCTCAGTAATATATATTTTGACGCCTCTGTGGCCGGTCCTGGGCTCGATTCCCGTGTAGGGCAACTTGTTTTTTAGTTTATTTGAAAAAACATAACGTTGTATGAATTCGGATTTGTGCTCGATATGGCGACGGACTTGCCAACTGTCACATTATGGGAATAGAATGTCGTTGACTAGTCTTGGATACCTCTGCCTATACATGCAGGGATATGAGCGTGACAATATTTATTTATTTGTATTACCGCCTTTTGGTAACAAAATTAGTGTACGCTCTTTATACTCAGTCTTTTTTTAAATAATTAACTAAATTTTCTAAAAAAACTCAGCGCTTATTCACGCAGTTCTCCTGCGATACCTAGTTTGGTATTAATTGAAAATGCGTTGGGATAATCAAGATAATCAGGTTTCAAATTATTATATCTTAATCTCTAAGAGATGTCAGGTCTTTGTGTCTTCTACCGCTTACACAAAGTTCTCTGACCAACTGTAAACTTCATCCCCTTCAGAATTTCACTGTTAAACTAGTTACTGCAGCAGTCTATGGAACGTTCTAAGAAAGTTGTAGCTATCTGTATAATAGTAATATTGATGCTCTAATTTGCTCGTATGAGAACAATGAAAGATAAAAGTTAGACAAAACAGTATAAATGCGAACGTGTATTCGGACAGGTGGCAAGTGTTCGTCAAGCGTGCGTCAAAATCGGACACCGACTAATCTCGGCTACAGAGTCAATAAACTTATTATCTTTTTTTTAAGATAATGGAAGACAAACAAGTAGACGGATTTCCTGATGGTAATAAATACACGTTACCTATAGACACCGGTGGAAATGGTGCGTTGCCAATCTGAGGCTGGGATGGTAAGTAAGTTTACCGGCTATTCTACCCTCCAAACCAGAATACGACAATGGCGAGCACTGACGCTATTGTGGCGGGAATAGGTAAGACGGTGCACCGAAATGGAATGTTGGTAAAACTAACATTAGTGATTAAAATTGGTAGTTTTTATTTAAAAACCATGGTCATTTAACCATTTATTGATCGTAATGTTTATGTTGGTTATTTATTGTAGTCTATAATAAAGCGACTATAATCAGGCAACTGAACACATTTCTAATCCTACTAATACCCGCCCAGGTGGTACCGATCCGGGTCCTTGCAAGACTCTAACACCTAGAGTCCTTGCAAGACTCTAACACCTAGATTCCTTGCAAGACTCTAACACCTAGAGTCCTTGCAAGACTCTTAACACCTAGTCAATGTCAGAGTGTTAGTGACAATAGACCGTGTACTCGCTTCTTACGAGCTGTCTGGGTGGAAGGCAGTTGGCATATTCTAAAACGGAGCCCGGACCAACACGGGGTAATATTACCTTATCACCTTCCACTAAAATATCAATTATTTCTGTTTAAATATTAATTATTAAAACGATCATGATAAATTACAGTGTGAACTGGGAATGATTATGTGCGTTCATTTAAAAGGGGTTAATGTTCAATATTCATTGTGCTGAATGTGTCATGAGTACAGTCACCATACTTCACGTGAATCCGGGGATAAGGTTTGAATTACATCACTTTTTACCCGCGACGGTATATGCGTTTTGGGGTGAGAGGATGTGTGTGTCCGATGTTGCCATCTATCTCCAATACTATTAGTCTAAATTTGATGCTCAAATTGGCCGTGGGCGCTTATTTAAACCTTCAACCTAAATTTAAATAAGTATAGCAATAAAAATATCTCTAAATCAATCACATTATTATAAAGTAGTGTTGTTGAGGAAGTGATTATGAGGAAGAGGAATTGTCACGCGCAAATTTAGAGGATGTGGATGATGAAGAGGATTTTTTGAGGAAGAGGATGTAGATGAGGAAGAGGATGATAGGAAATTATAAATACTAGCGGACTCAACCCAAAAGCCAGCTGGGCCAGCCGCTACAGCTGTCCTGTCTGTATATAACTAGGTACATACATACACAAAAAAAAAATAAGGCATTTTCCAGTAAACCAAACTATGATTCTAAACCATTCTCAAAACACACACAATAAAGAATCAATAAAATCGGTCCAGCAGTTAAGGAGGACTTCAGTAACATACACAACACAAATTCCTCATAAATTTCTCTTCAATATTGAGGGAGCGATAGCGGAAGAGGATTTTTTTTATTTTTATTTATGAGGATGCGGTAACGGTTGAGGAACCCAAAATATTGCGGAACTTCCGCATTATGAGGAAACGGAAGAGGAATCCTCAACAACACTAGTTGGTACCCGGGGAGACCTTGATTGACATTCCACGCTAGAATTTCTCGTGTGTTATCAGAAACCGGTGTATTGGTATGAAGAGTAATGAATGTGGAGGAAGACTTGGCAAGTATGTTATGACACTTGGCAGTCGGCACTCTCTGCCTACTTGGTACGGGTGTTGTCGTGAAGGTGTGTTTACCCGTTATCCTTCTGCTCGGCGATGGCGAGATGGGCGTCGAGGTCGGCCTGCGCGGTGCAGGAGCGGAACAGCGTGGTGGGGCGGTTGTTGAGTTGGCTGCAGTACGTCAGCCCGCCGCAGCCCAGCGAACACGGCGCCTCCACTGCGACGTACTCATTACTGTACTTCACTTCACTATTGTACGGCTATTAGCCGACCCGTGACCATTTAGTTAGGCATTAATTATATTTTTTATCACAAGCTAAACTTATAGTAATTAATTTAACAATACTGCCCGTCGCGAGAAACTATAATATTTGTAAACAAACTTCTTTTACCAAGTAATTTACTGCGAGACAATAATGAAATGATCATATTCAATCGAACTAAAAATATATACATTATACGGGTTATATGAAAGTGATAACCTTTTTAATTTAGTCTAATATTATTTGACAACTATCGTTTGTGCTTACCCCGTACCACGACGGGGACGCGCCGATCTCAAGTAACGCAAAATTTCGGTTCGCTATTTTAAAATAAAAGTCATTCGAGTTTTGAATAAGCACAAATACGTTTCATTGCTTTATTAAAATCGCGGATTTTGTTATTATTATTGATGTTGTTATTTTTTCGTTATCATTTTGTTACTGTTATTAGTTTTGTTAATGATTGGCGTTCGTTTTTGTTATTTGTTATTGTGTATTTATGTATAATGGAATGGATGAATAATAATAATATCATTATTATTTCTATTTCTATTCGTATTTTTCTACGGATGCTTGCAGCAATTCTTTTACTAATAATTTATTAAATATATAAAAAAATAAATACTTTTATTATTTTAACTAAATGTTGGGAGCTTCTGAACGTTTGTTTACATAAGTTATACCTTCTCATGACAAATAGTATACATAGGTAAATTATTTAAATAGAAATTAGAAGTAAATTTTATTTAGTGGTAATTTTCGGGTAAAAACACACCCTCTTTTTATTATGGTTGTTAAAAATAACCTGTGTATTATTGCAGATGTATAAAATATGTTACTGTAAAAATTCGTGAAAATATATGTTTAAGATTTTTTTTTGTGAGAGAATTACAAAGAAACCCAAAAGCTTTTGCATTTAGAATTAAGAAATATAATAAGTATGTAGTACTTATAATAAATCAATCAAATGTGTTTTATTTTTATTTTTAAAATATTTTATTATTGAGGCTGTTGTTGTAATTGTATTGTTATTTTTGCAATGATTATTTTTTTTATTGAATAATAAAAAAAATGTTATTCTTCAAAGGTTACCTACCTTCTTCAATACACTCCATCAATTCCAACTCTTGCGGATCGCCCAAGCACTCGCTGTAGAACTTTTGCCAATTAGTTTGCCAGCTGTTGTTGAACGTGGTGAAGCATAGGTTTCGGCAATTAATAGTAGTACCCTGAAAATATTCTAGTTTTAACGATTCATTCATTTTAAGCTTACACATATTTCACAAACTACACACTGGTATTTCCACCGCGGTTTTGCCCACTTGTATTGTATTCGGTTTAAAAGTGACCAATGTGTTATTCTAGTACATGAATTACATTCTTGCAAACTTTCATCAAAATCCGTTAGTAGGATTACAATATTACTTACATACATATATATTCTCAACGCCAGGTCCCTTGCGGGGTAGGCAGAGTCGTATGTCACGATGCCTGCATACTTGCCTAGCTTCCTCCACGTTCATTAATCTCTGCATACAAAGCACGGTTTCGGAGAATCTTGACATTCGGGCTCTTTTGCCGTGAAATGTCAACCAAGGTCTCCCCGGGTACCTACAGCCATCCACATTCGCATTGTATATCTGTTTTGTCAATCTTTCACCTTTTATTTATTCTATACTAGCGACCCACCTATAAAAACATTCCTCTTGAATCACTCTATCTATTTAAGAAAACCGCACCAAAATCCATTGCGAAGTTTTAAAGGTTTAAACATACTTAGTGATATTGGGACAGAGAAAGCGGCTTTGTTTTATATTATGTAGTGATGACCGGACCATCGGAGTATTCCCTTTTTTATTTTTACACCGACACTTTCAATTCCACTCTTTCTCCAATATCACTTACGTATGTGGTTCTCGAGCGTTACTCCACAGACAGACATAGCGGAGAGTACGCTTTTTGACCGCATTTATCTAACTTTCATATTGCTTCTTTCATACCCAACTCTCATTTTCATACACTATACTACTTAAGCAACGAGGATCACTAACCTTTTGACAGCAGTGCAACTTAGCAATGTCATATGGGATGACATCTTTATTGTCAGTGGGTGCGTCTTTCCTGAGGAAACATTGCCACATGTCGTCATGTATGGCGGGCGCTCCACAGTCCTGGGAGAGAGCTTCGGCTATCTCCTGCGACTCGCCCGTCCGTCGGAGCACGTCCTGGCACGTACTGCGACATTGTTGGCTCGGAGACTCTTGGCAACATGGTACATCTGAAAAGTTTTGCATCCGTAAATAGCTTCGTATTAGCCATATCTCGTATTATATCAGATGATATCGGCGTCGGCTAACTAATCTAGGGGATTTGACTAGGACACCAGTTTTTACGCAAAGCTACTGCCATCTGACCTCTGCAAATCAGAAGGGAAACTTGGCCCAAACTGTATTATGTCGAATTCAATGAATCCGGGTTTCCTCGCGATGTTTTCCTTCACAGTAAGAGCACTCATAAAATTTACTTAGGTTGGAAAAAACTGATTGGTATATGGCGGGTTTCAAACTTGGACTACCCGAATGGAAGCCCGAAGGGCGTACCGCTAAACCACCGAGGTTCTTACACGATGACTTGGACTACGATTCATAGCATAGGTAGATCCGAAAATATTAGAATCATTTCTGGCCCTCTCTGGTGACATGGCTATAATACGGCTATAGAATGTTTGCGTTAAGAATGCAGTCTTTCATAGTTATCTGCTGGCCTTTTAACCAATCAAATCACTTATAATTAGAAAGTTAACAGCGACCAATCAAATCTATGAAGTTATCACACACGAAAGCGTTGCATCCTAATAATAAGCTAGATAGCTAGTATACCGCTGAAAACTTAGGAATACAAATGTAAAACTAAATAATAATCCTAATCTATGTTGCAGGTAACATCCACTGAAATCATTGCGGTGTTTTTTTTCAGTAAATGGACTAATACCGATATCTCTTAGTGTTAATTTACAGAAGTTGGGGCTACGTGAAAAAGCATTTAATACTTACACTTTGAAGTATCTGTATGGACAGTTGAAGAAGTTAGTCGTCTGGCACACTGCATCAGATCTGGTGAACCCTCGCAGTCCTCAAGAAGACGCTCTCGTTCTTTGGGATCCATCCTCGTTTTCCCCACGGCCCACATCACCTTTTGACACGCTTCGTGGCATGTCAAAGACTGCGTCACCGCTGAGGGAACAAAGACCATTTATTACTTTAATTCTGAAGAGTCAGATCCCCGCCATGTACCAATGAGTTCTTTTAACTTGAATACATTTTCTGAGTGCTCTTTCGGTGAAGGCGAGATTTGTATCCGATATGGCGACGGATTTGTCACATGTCTCACTATGGGATTTAATACCGTCGGCTAATTGTGAGTTTGCCCACAATTGTGGCTCTGCCTAGGCTTTCAGGTGTATGGGCGTGACGATATGTATTTATTTTATTTTATTTCTTCGTATATTATCAGAGAGTGGTGTTGAGAATCTCCGAAACTGGCATCTCAGCTGATCCCGCAAGGGACCAGTCATGAAGGTACATACCTTTATGTTATTTGTTTTTACAAAATATTATCTATTATGTATAGACCATTTGCATCAATGTTCTAAATTGTTACAATCTGTTTTATTTTTCTGTTTCGCAAAAGTTGTCTGGCAGAGATCGGTACTTAGCAATAAGACCGTCTTTGTGTACCGATAAATGTACCTAAGTTTGCGTGTAAAATATTCAATCATCCATTCATTTAAATTCGTCTGTATTTCCTGATCATTACAACACTGCTTTTACTACATAACTACCATACCACGAATTACCACGATGCGCGCAAAAATTAAAATATCATAAACTAGGAATAAATAAAATTGGAGCATATGTGTATAGAGTTAACTCTGAGACACCCCATGTCAGTTATGAGCTCGCCTTATGTACTTTTTGCTATTGTATTTTTTTCTCATTTTGTTAATATCATATGTGTACAATAGAGCGTTAAATAAATGAAATAATTAAATTCGCAAGTACAAGTCTATAAGGACTTACAACAGCACCACTGCGCCTCTTGCTGATGCTGCACACAGTCGAACAGGGCGATTTCATCGGAGTGTCGGCAGTGAGCGTGCAGGCCGCTAGCGTTGGTGGTGGTGGCGCAGGCTGACCGGCATTTGGTGGCGTGCCCAAGCGCACAACAAGCGCGTCCCCACCACCCTGACCCAAACACCACCTCTGTTATACAACAAACATATTTTAAATTAAATATCAAGAATATAATGATAATAATCAAAAATATTTTATGTTTAAATAAAATTAAATCTTTCAAATTACTTATTAAACCGATCGTTTACAAATGTTAGTTTATTTTCTTTTATTTATTTCTAACTAGCGACCCGCCCCGGCTTCGCACGGGTATTTATATACATAAAACCTTCCTCTTGAATCACTCCATCTATTAAAAAAACCGCATCAAAATCCGTTGCTTAGTTTTAAAGATGTAAGCATACATAGGGACAGACAGAGAAAGTGACTTTGTTTTATAATATGTAGTGATGATTCTAGTGTATTAAGCCTTCTTCCTTTATTTGCTGTTCTTTCATTTAACATTGAAAATGTGAAAGTAAGCGCCAACAATGAAAAACTTAGAATTGACTAACAATATATTTGTTTGTGATTATTAACAAAAATTACAGAAGGTATATACAAATAATAGTAGATTAGTGGCCAAAGGCTGTAAGGCATCAATTGCAGCCCGAGATATTTAGACGCACGAGCGCAGCGAGGGCGTCTATAGTTCGAGGGTGTTTACATAATTTAGTGCAATAAAGATTTAAATAAATAAATAATGCCAGATACAGACACTCACTGTTATGTCAACCTTGTAACATTTCTTTTTTCATTCGGGGTTAAAGAAGAAAGCAAACCACAATATATAGTAAGAAAGAAGCATAAAATCTTCCATAAACATAGTAGGAAATTTCCGAAGAACTAAGAATTCATTTCTCAATCGTTATTGCGACCGAGTTGAATCAGGAAAAAGAATAAAACCATAATTGCACAATTCATAGTTTGAAAGGAAAAATCTTAAGAAATTTAGAGTTGGAATCAATTAGTTTGGACAAACACCGACGACGAATAACTTTAATGATTTTGAAATGAAACTTATTTTAATATTCTTATAAAATATTCATCTTTTGTTCTAAGAACACAGCGTTTTTATAACGCATACTTCATACTATGAGTAATATTATATATGGGAAACTGTGTGTTTGTTTGTCTGTCTTTCAGAGTAAGTGACAGTGACATAGGCTACTTTTTGTGTCTTTCTAACCTTTCCCCACTTCTCAAAAATGGGCATATGTTTGTATGGTGGATCAAATCGGAAAACTAAATAAAACTCTTTAAAGAGTAGGTAAAATTTTATGTCGCAGTTTTCAAGGTAGAAAGCTATAAATTAGTACACAGAATCTTTGCTACCTATGAAAAATATAAAACCTTTTTTGGAAACTAGCGATCCGCCCAGGCTTCGCACGGGTATACTATATATTATGTTTATACATAAAAACCTGCCTCTTAAATCACTATATCTATTTAAGAAAACCGCATCAAAATCCATTGCGTATTTTTAAAGATTTAAGCATACATAGGGATATAGGGACAGAGAAAGTGACTTAGTTTTACACTATGTGGTGATTCCCCTCAGCCCCTAAAATAGGAGACGAAAATTTATGTTATTCATTTTGAATTGAGAAACATATAACTTTTTTTTATGGTATAAGACAGCGAACAGGCACATGGGTCTCCTGAACGTAAGAGACATCCGTGGCCTATAGACACCATAGATTTCGTAGGTGCGCTGCTGCTCTGTGGTCAGGCTGTTAGACCTCATGTGCAAGTCTACCGGCTACCCTCCCCTCCGGACCGGAACACGCCGATTTCATTATGGCGGCAAGAATAGGTGAGGCGGTGGATCCCTACCCGGGCGAGTTGCTGCTGACCCAATTAATCTATGCTCACCTCTTACGAGCTACCTGGTGGGAAGGCGGTTGGTCTATTTTATACAGATTCTACATTAACGTATTAAAATAATATTCTGTTCAGAGTCGTCTTGTGTGTTTTAAATCACAAAAGGGGAACCATGTTACCCTGAATTTAACGTGATCATAGCCGCGGGTAAAAGGTAGTGTTATATAATAATAAAAAAGAGTAATATTTTCATTGTGTAAACGTACTACATGCTTATAAGACAACTTTTTAACAAGCTTTAGTTATAAAAAAATAGTCGTTTTCTTTAAATTTATCTTATACCGCATCATCTATACGAATAAATATAGGTAATTGGAGTGTATGTATATACTACTAACGGCCCGCCCCGGCTTCGCGCGGGTACACCTTTCTCTTGAATCACTCAATCTATTAAAAGAAACCACATTAAAATACGTTGCTTAGTTTTAAAGATTTAAGCGTACATAGAGATAGACAGAGAAAGTGATTTTGTTTTATAATATACGAGCCGCGCGGCAACCT
>DVZL01008793.1:0-10082 GCA_018236625.1 Lasaia peninsularis | reverse complement strand
CACTCGACCAATGAGGCGGTCACTGTTTATATATATATATATATTTCATTTCATAAAAAATGTGTTCAAATTTAACTAAATCTAAGATGGGAGCTGGTTTCCTTTTTATGGTTGCAGTCGTTGTGTCTTATCTATTCCCCCAGATTGAGTAACTGACCTTCATCATTTGATGTAGAAACCGATGGCTAAGACGAAGAAGAATGTCAATGTCAAATGTCATGTCAAACAACTCAAGAGGGTTCATACAAATGTGACTGTAACGCGAATATTTGCCAGTTTCGTGTTTTAATTTTTTAAGCCCAGCTTTACAAAACTCTCATTTCATCTACATTACATAAAGTCAAGAAAAATACAAAAATACCCACTTTTATTTGTTTATTTTATACTTACGTAAAACTAATATTGCCAGTATAAGTAACTGCGCATTAAATTTCAATACAATTAGGTCTGGAATTAAAATAGTAATTCATGGATAAATATGTATTCAGTTATTAAGGATTTACAAATATGTTTGTCCGGCGGTATATGTCGTCAGCGATCACACTCGAACAGACAGACGTTGACAGACAGACGTTCACATTACCGGCTCGTTAAGTTCGACCGGACGGAGGTTAATAGGTGAAACTCCTCCAATTTCGCCCGGTACCTTCGGTTTTTGTATAACTTAATGTAATAGTAGCATTACTACACGCTCAAGAATTCTCTTATATGTGTGAGCTTTTCGTGCCTATACGAAAATTGCAATTAACGGAATCTCGTACCCATATACTAAGCAAAAAATAGGCTTCCATAAAAATAATTGTCATCACCTGAATATTAAACGCAGCTAGTGAAAAAAATCACTAATTTTATGGGTAGGGTTAAAAAAAACGATAGCGCAAATCGCAACGAGTTCGTTCGAGTTAGGTGAAGTTAAACTCACCACTTTAGGTGAAAAGTAAACTGGACCGTCTTCGACCTTTTTCGTATCTGGCGACCTCGTTGGCCGAGAGATTAACGCATATACGCCTAACGTCACAAAACATTCACGGGCTGAACATTGATTCATTAGATGACTCGGATTCAATCTCTGATAAGACATACATTTGTGTGATGACATTTTTATTTTTATTTAGAATTAATTTTTACAAGTTTTTATTTAACTTAATGTATATTCGTAAACAGAATGGGAATACTTCACCTATTCCTGCCGCCTTAATGACATCGTCCACCAGCCTTGTTGGTGATGACATATTCAACGTATGATGATCTTATTCTACAGCCGACACCCACAACATAAATATATTCATTCAATCTAGTAATAGATTAAATTTTGTAATTTGTAAAGCATTTTTTTATTTATTTTTAAATGCTTATAAATAAAGCATTTAAAAATAAATATAATTTTTTCAGTTTCCCTATATTTCCTACTATATCTCGGATCCTAGGTGGAAAATATACAGAAGTGAAAAAGACTATATCATGCTTGTTATAGACAAAAAAACCCAACAAAGACCTTTTTAATATTATTCAGCTCTCCTGTGAGAGCCCCTTCATAAATAGGGATAAAAAGTACTCTTTATCATTCGACAATTTTTGTATATTTAAAAAATAAATATTAAAATGTTATATGCGAACAAACACACATTCGCATTCATAATAAATAGGAATAACTACCAAAAAGATACCGTGGAGCTTAAGTTATATCTGGAGATTACACTCCTAACAACAATTAGTTCGCAATATGACACATCTTTCTCATTCTAATAGGGCCGTGTCATCTCACTCTCACAAGGCCAGTTTGTTTTGATATTGCCAACTCCAAAAAACTGACAGAAAGAGAGGTCAGATGAGAAAGAGTTAGCAGTAGTACATATTCATAACAGGTCTTTGTTAGGAGTGTAATCTCGAGATAGGACCTAAAGCTTCATGAAAAACACACATTTTGGTGTCGCCCTTTGCTCAAACGTCAAAGCATCACTTGTAAGGTAGAATTTTTTATTCTATTCGTCTATTTTATTTCAATTTAAACGGTGCAACAAAAATATAACCATTTTATGATATGAATATAGATGCAGTTGTTTGTATGATAAATTGTTAACTATAATTAAATGGTCGTTCGTTGTAGTTCAATTAACAGTTCCCAATGCTAAAAGTTACCAAATAATTCTAATTGATAATATGCTAATTACCGTGAAAACATAGTTTAGTTCATTTGTATTCACATACAATACAATTATGCTGTGTATCGTTTTGTACATACATTTAAATTTATTAGAAAGTTTTTAGATATACAATGTGAATGTGGATGGCTGTAGGTACCCTGGGGACCTACGTTAACATTCCACCTATTATGTATGTACATTTTTTTTAACTTTTCTGATGGTAAGAGAAACTCGCCCCTTTAATACGCCAATGATATGGTGAACCAGAAGTTGGATTGTCAAACTTTTCGCGTACTAATTAGTTCGCCAACTACTCGATCTAAGTAGTCGGTCAATAAACATCTCTTGTTATTCTGTAAAGTGTAATTGTACTAATATTTAAAAAAAACATTGCCATCAACACATGTAGTTCTCCACAAACACCTTTATTTAACATTTTTATTAAATTTTTATTAAATTTACAAGCAATATTATTATGACTGTCTTACTGTAACTAAATTCCTATAATATGCGCTTAATATTAAAAAGTGTGGAAAAGTACAAGTATACTTGAATGTACTAAACACACTAAGGCATTCCAGCAAGTGCTGAGAGTAGAATCTAAAATATATTCTAAAAATTCAACTTCCCACTAAACCGTTCGCACGCCAAAGTTATTTACTTTCGTAGCAAGGTTCTGTCTTAAGTTTAAAGTTATTATTTTACAAATTGAGTTTTCGCTTGAATTTCAATGAAAAATGTTTTTCCAAAGGACTTCGTCAAAGCAATTAACGTTTATTTTACAATCCAAAGCCCTTCAATGGTTCAGAACTAGCAAATAGCCCTTAAATTAATTTTGGAACATCAGGAATTATCAGTAGGATACTAATTTATGAAATTTCAAGATTTATTATTAGATTCCCCGTCTTTTGTCTTTCATCTTGAGAATCTACCAGAAATTTTAATTAAGTATGAAATTAAAAATACAGGTTGGCGCGCAGAATATTTTATTACGTATTTACTAAATTCGGTGAAGTACAATTCGGATCTATTGTATCACGGGAGCTATTTTTTATTAACTTCACCGCAATAGCGTCAGTGCTTTTGTGCACACTTCACCCAAGATCCCCGTCATAGAAATAATGATACATGATGGTGTCAATAGGCAAAAATATCACCTTTTATTTGATAATTCTTTAGTATTCATATTCAAAAACGCTTTTTTCAAAAAGTGTTTGACACTTGATACATGAGGTTTGAAAATATTTGTTCAGATAGATAAGTAAGTTTACCGGCTAGCCTGCCCTCAAAGCTAATATATATATTATATATTATAATATAAATTACATTTATTATAATGTGTATAACGTAGCGTTTTTTCTGGAATTTATTGAAAACGATATGACCAAAATATAAATGCCGAGCCTTTGGTTCGATTCCCAAAGAAACCAATTTATGTGATGAATATAAATGTTAGTATTTCTGGGTCTGGGTTTTTATTAAATTTGTTCAGGTGCATTTTTAAAGTACTTCTATGTATTAGGGCAGTTGACTGACACTCAGAACACAAGCATAATTATATATTTAGCTTTCTTTGGGGTTAGGTAAATTTGTGTAATATGTCCTGTGATGTTTATTTATCGGAATATACATAGTCTAAAAACTAGTTTTGTGTGTTTGATTATATATGTGCGTGTTATATGTACAATTACGTACGTATGTATGTGAGCCGGAACTTAATAAATGCGAAGGATGGCACGATCAAGTTACTATAAAACGCAGTAAAAACTGCGAGATCCAACTTAAATCTCTCGCACCTCCGACACCTCTTATCAGATCTTCACTATATACATATCCTGTAAATGCTTAATATGTTGCAAAACATAAAATAAAATACCAAAATCCTCTAGTGTGCTTATAAATTTGAAGAGTTCACTCGATTTCTCCAGGATCCCATCAACAGATCTCGACAAGGTGACCATGGAACCACCTGTGTACACTTTCAAACAAAAAAAGAATTATTCAAATCGATTTACCCGCCTTCGAATAATCGGTTAACATACATAAAAGATTCTGACGACTTAGGAACTTCCTTTTTTTGAAATCGGATGAAAAGCTAGTATTACTATTATTATCGAGATAAAACTCCCATAGTTAATGAGCATTTATGGCGAGAATGTATTTATGATATCATTTGAGGGTATTGATACCTCCAAATGTAGAGCTCTATCGGACGGACACAGTGCCCATAAAGCGGACAGCTAATGAAACGGGATGGTTCCCTTTTTCCTTTTTTCGCCCTATCTAAATGGATTTGTCCCAAGTCATAACTGACTACCTTAAATTTCAACTAGTTCTTAATTTTCTGATTTTGTACCTACTCCTTAACATTACAAATCCCTTGTTTTACAACTAAAAGATCATCTACCTGCCTTTAAAATAAATAAATATAAAAATACATTAAATTATGTAAAAAAGGTTCCTAAAATATTGCAGAATGAAAAATGTAGATAATAAAAATTATTTGGGATTACCTAATAAATAAAATGCCTACTCTTCTCCTCCTTTTCTCATCCTCTCTTAATCTTTTTAATTATTGTATAATGTCAAATTTATGTATTTATAAAAAAAGAAAAAGACAAGTCTGCTGAGTTCTTCTCTTTACTATTCTTAATTTTAATTTTCTGGAAACGCTATCTGTCGCATTATTTACTTAAATTATTTTACTATTTTAAAAAATTGACTATTTTTAAAAAATAACTGCAGGATTTCCAAGTTTTTTTTTTAACTGGGAGACCTTGTACTACTTTAAACCAGTTTGCTTAGTCTTGAGCGTTGTTGAAAAGTTAGAAGTCTTTCCATTTTATATAGGCTACACTTTTAATTTTCTTTAGTTTTCTTTCAAAATTTCTTTCTTTTATTCAAAAGACCAAAGACGAAACTCTCCATCAAGGGAGGTGTTTCATGATTTATATAACTTAAGCCTCTTCAAGAAAACAGTGAATTGGCATTTTTTAGCTTCCATCTTCATTCCGTTCTCCACCTTCTATCAGAACTGGAGTACATTGTAAGTACCATGCTACTGACAAAACACACAAAAGTGATTGACTTGTACCACACTTGAAATAAGTTATGCATAGGTAATGTCGGCTCTTTGGTTTTAATACAAAATTAAACACAAACATTTACATTTACATATTGTATTTTAAAGCTTTCAACAGATATTAGAGAAAGTGATTAAGTGATGCGTTATATTCCTTTTATTAATATTATAAATGCGAAAGTATGTCTGTCTGTCTATTGAGCTTTCACGCCTAAACCACTAAACCTATTTTGAGGAAATTTAGTAAAAAAATAGAGTGGGCCTTTAGGAAGAACATAGGCTAGTTTTTAAACGACTACATTGAAAATAGGGTACGTCTTTACGTAATAAGTATTATAAGTCAGAAAAATTTCTGCCCCTTGAAAGTTATCTGCTATTAAAATAATACACGCGGGTGAAGCCGCGGGCGGAAAGTTAGTAAAATAGTTAGTTTGATATCGCTCTTTGGTTACAACCCCACGATCCTCGATCGATTTTATCCTGATGTCTAGACGGGTTCCGCGGGAGACCCAGTCAGTTTAACATGGGGGCGTAGCCACGGACAACACCTAGTAATATTTTAAATGTCGATATAACTGACGGAAAATGAGTATATACGGCATACAAACATACAAAGGTAGTCATGCTAAACCTCTTCAGTAAGTTTATAGGCCACTTTACCCTTGAACTCGGAACATGATCGTAGCGAAACTGGTGTAATTTTTGTATACATTTATAGGTATAAGGTTTAAGTTGTACTCTAATAAAGTAAAAAGTAATTTCGTTTAAAATATCATTTGTACGTCAGCTAATTCCGTAGAATTTACGTTTGTAATAATTATGGTAATTCCAGTATCTGAACATCAAAGCCAGTGCCGTATTGTGACAATTGTAATTCCTTCACAACCAATACAAACTAGTAAGATGCGGTTTCCGAGTTCCCTACTAATTGTGTTGCTGTGGCCTCACTCCGTACCTGTGTAAGAATGCTTCATACAAACATAATTAAAATTACATAATAAGCTATACATCATATTTTAATTAGCAATATTTAAACTTTGAGTAATAAATAAATTCAGTTCTCACTCACACAATTTAGCACTCTACTAGCATGTTGAGTAGATATAAAATTAGAAGTCCATCTACTAATAATGTTATTACGTTAGCTATATGTATAGATCCCATCAAGCCAATAGCCAAGTTCAAGTCTTTACCAACTACATAGAGAAAAGATTTGACATCTATATTGTACTGTAACAAGTTATTTTTAAAAAATATTTAAATGTTAGTTATAAAAACATGTAACTTTAGTTAAAAATGTAACTTTGACATGAATATTGGTGGTACCTGAAAAAACACCTTTTTTAATAAAAAGACACGAGAAACTATAAAAAATATAAGAAAATGTATATAAAACTTTTACCAAGTAACAGTCAGATCTGAGACATAGGCTAGCGTTCTTATAATCTGCGGACTAAGCAAACCTATTGCTCAACCGATTTATTGTTAAGTTTACCTACATATCTTATGTATTCTAAACTAATGCTTATAGTTAGTCATTATAATATTATTATTTGACCTGGCTATTGACATTTTTTTTTATTTTCGTCACAATTTTCCCAGTATATCGTTCCTTCCTTTAACGGTGATGGATATTGTAAATAAAATAAAAATTATGTGTCGCGCTCCACATAAAGATACGATATTTAAAGTTAATTATTTCTAAGATGGTTGTTTCTAAGACGTTGATCTGAAGTCGTGGCATATATGTTTGTAATGACAAAACGCAGTAATCTGTAAGGTGAGTATGAAGACACTTTAGCTTGAAAACAATTGAATTTGTTCCACAGCTAACTAAGTTACCGAGCCATCGACTCACAACTTGTCTATAATTGCCTTATTTGTTACTTTATAAATTGTGTTTGCGTGAACTGAACATAAAAGAGGGGAAACCGACTTTAATAAAAGATTATATATTTTTTCATAACATATGAACGTAAACAACAAGGAAACGCGTGATATTAACAAAATTGAGATATAAAGCATATTCTTAACCAGCTGACCCGGCGAACTTCGTACCGCCTAACAGTTTATGTTGTCGTGTTACCTTTTAGATGAACTAATTAAGGCTTTTTTGAAAGTAATACAATGATACAAAAAAAATCAGAAATTTTGAAAAAACCCGCGACTTAAACAATTGTTTGACCATATGAACTTAGCATGAAAGCATAGTACATAAAATATATTATATAAAATAATTACGCATAAAGGCACTGACACACGTACTCATCACTAGCGCGAAAGCATGCTTTTAATGAGCAAATGCTCATTAGTAGCATGTGTGACACAACATTGCTAGTAATGAATATGCTTATTTAGGGCATGCTTAAAAATCAACCGACGTTTGATTTTTGAGCATGCTAGCTGAAGCGCGGGTGGAGAGGGGTATGCTTTAAGTGCGTATGAACAGGTTTGCTTATGAGCATGCTCATTATCGATTCTTTTTCGATCAGTGACAGTTACTGCGTCCTTTTTGAAATAAAAATAGTATGAAAACCTCAAAATGTCGTGTTGTGGAAAAGATAAAACTTTGCTTTTTGTGTCATGTTATCGAAGTTACGAATGCTACCAGTGATTCTCTTCTATTTATCCAATTACAAACCCAAATTCTTTATTTTCAAATTTTTATTTTTCGCTAAAATGTTCTTACACAATTCCGTTGCAATCAATATCATTATTATTATGAGTTCTGTACAGATAGCTCTTTCACTATATCTTAGTGCATACATTTTGGTAGAAAGCCTGGTGCCAAATAGCACGTATGTCCGTACGTTTGCTTTTAGCATGCGATGCTAAAAGCAAACGTAAATCACGGAGTCAAATTCCGACTAGATGTTACTGCAGCGCCACCTAGTGAGTCATTGTCATAACGCTTACTTAGAAATATTCGCTAATCAATTATCACCAATCAAATCATAACTCATAACTGAAAATCGTATTAGTTGTTTGAAGTTGAATGGCGAAATTGTTTTAAAAATTGCCTTTAATACGGTTGACCATGACGTACTTCTAGCAATACTGGAACGCTTAAATTTTACACCCATTGCTATTAAATGGTTTTCTTCCTATATATACGTTATTAGCTGTCCGTACCACATTTATGCCGATGATCTGTAACTCCATGCCGACTTTGAACACATTGCATCTATTGGCAGGATTAACGATAATCTCGAAGCCGTTAGGCGTTGGCAATCTAAATTTAGAATTCAAGTGAATATCGCTAAATGTCAAGCTATTGTCATCGGTAGTACCTAAACGACAACTGGAAAAACTTGAACTTGAACGCGCTCCAGCGATAATGATGGTACTATTAGGTATACCTTACTCCAATTCGGTTAGGCGTCTGGGATTGCACTTTGAACTGGTTTAAGCAAATTATGGAGGCAAGTCGCTCTGTTACAGGCTCTTTGTTCTTTAAATCGTTGGCGTAACTTCTTCCCAATGCAGATGAAGATAGTTCATGTGCAATCTCTGATTCTACCTATTATTAACTATGCCGACGTTTGCTGCACTGATAAAGCTGACCTCTAAAGCTAGGCCGAATTTTAAGTAAGTTAATCAGATTTATATTTTACTTGCGCAAGTTTGATCTTGTTACTAAATTTCGGGAAGAACTTCGTTGGTTGACTATCACACATCGACGTCACCTACGTATTTCATTTACACTTATTACAATTATTTTTGATGACAATGATCCCTCTTATTTGAAGTCCAAATTTAGTTTTCTTTCAGACACACATAACTTGCAATTACGGTCGTCTGATTCTCTTACTTTATCCATACCTTTACACCGTTGTAATTGTCGCTCAAACTCATTTTCTATTTAGACTTCCAGCCTATGGAATGACTTTTCTTCGCACTTTAAGGAATTGCATCCCAAGTTCTCGTCTAAAAGACGTGTCCGGCAACTACTTCTTACGGGGTTAACTTAGTAACTTAGTAAGACTAGTAAACAAACTAAACACTAATTTTTTTGTTCATTTTATATTGTATAAATGTAATTATACTATCTGTCACGAAAAGGTATAAATTATGTAAACAAACGTTCAGAATTTACCAACATTTGGGTTAAAGGAAAAATTATTAATTTTTTAAATGATATTAGTAAAGGAATTGCTGCAAGCATCCGTAGAAAAATATGAATAGAAATATAAATAATAACGATATTATTATTATTCATCCATTCCATTATACGTAAATACACGATAACAAATAACAAAAACGATAAATTTAAGGCAACAATTAACAAAATTAATAACAGTAACAAAGTGATAACGAAGAAATAACAAAATTAACAATAAAAAAATCCGCTATTTTAATAAGGCAATGAAACGTATTCGTGCGTATTCAAAACTCGAATGACGTTTATATCAAAATAGCGAACCGAAATTTTGCATTCCCTGAGATCGGCGCGTCCCCGTACCACGAAGCAAAAACCATAGTTGTCAAATAATGTTAGACTAAATTAAAAAGGTTATTACTTTCACATAACCCGAATGTATTTTTACTTCGATTGAATATGGTCCGTTCATTATTGTCTCGCAGTAAAAATATTTTCGTGGTAAAAGAAGTTTGTTTACAATAATTATAACTTCTCGTGACGGGCAGTATAGTACAATTTTTTGAGTTTGACATTTCAAATCGAGCAAAACGACACGATTACACACACACACATACACACACACACACACACACAAACGCACGCACGCAAACACGCACGCACGCACAAACCAAACAAACAAATAAATAAATATTACTGGACAAATTATACAAATTGATCTAACCCCAAAGTAAGCAAATTATATGCTTGTGTTATG